>MJUU01001637.1:87103-109553 GCA_002080025.1 Modiolus philippinarum
TGTGTGTGTGTGTCTTCATTTTTCTTTTCTATTCCGTGCTCATGTTATGTCTTTGTTTCTTTGCTTACTTTTGTTGCCATTGTCTTTGGATTGTTCGTTTTAGACTTATGGTTCGGTTCTCACTTACTTTTAGTAGGAATGTTAAGTGAGAGTGCATTTAAAATATTCTACTGTTCTTTAATAAGACCATGTGCGAACGAATTGCATGACTCAATTCACAAAGCGAGAGAACGCGTTCATATTGGAATAGTATATCAGAACATATAGTAATGCGCATGTGCAGAATCCAAATTCACAATAACCTCGGTATTTAATTATAGATCTAATTTTGCAAAACTGCAATATAGGAATACTTGAGTATGACTTATAGCCACAAATGCTATAACTATTACGCGATAATACGCAAGTAAGCTACGTCGCCTTGAAGATGCAACTTAACTGGGGAGCAATGCTCAGTTTAGAAGATTATAAAAATATAATATGTCATGAGTCTAACGCATTTCTATTGTCGATATGGAAAGTGAGCAAACATAAAAGATATAAATAAAATAGTCACGGAAATCTGTCGACGCCCCGGTCTCACTCTTTATGGAGTTCATATGAGCATAGTCATGCAATATTCGCAGTGGTGTCTTATTAACTTATTAACAGAGTATCATCGAACACTTGAATATCGGTATGCAACGTTTATTTTTTCCTTACTTTTTGTCAGAACCATTGAATATTAAGTATAGGTGTCAGCAACCAAGAAACACCTGACTGAATAGTTTTACATACTTTGTAAATGCAAAGAGTTCCCGAGTCGCATAATAAACAATACATTGTTATGCTGTACTTTGGTTTAAAGGAGAAACCTCTCATCAATAGCATTGGAATCAACTTGTAGAGTAAAATACATATTATTGTTTAAATTTGAAAACAAACGTTGGTTTTCACGGCAAGAGATTATAGATATTAGGTATAAAATGTCTGTAAAATACAACATGAAGTTAATCGTTATTGATAAATTTTGATTTTATTTGCAACTGAACTCAAGAGACCTCTGTAAGCGAATTTTGTTAACTAAACTACATTTAAAAAAATAATGACAGTAATTAATACTACAAAGAAATAACATGTCTACTATTCATGTTCTCTTTCTGATAAATTATTGTCCAATGTGTACGACCTTACCGGTCAGCTAGTTAATATACAGATTCTGTTGCAAATCACGTACACAGCGTTTATCTTCACCTACTATTTCACAGGAAACAAATTTATTCCCCCTTTCAATTAATTAATCTTACATCTTTTTAGTTTTAAGGGAAACAAAAGGTGTTGTACACCGATAATTAATTATTGGGAAGTATTGGCTTTGTAATCAAGATCCAAATCTTTAAACGGAAATTATAAACATGAGCCACCATTCCCTTAGGAGGATATATATGATAACTTTAATAATCTATTGGTTACTGAAATTAATATTTTATAAACTGTCATCATAAATCAAACAGGTAATCTGATATGATTATGTCGTTTGTATTATGGCAGCTATGATCATGTTGCTCATTTATTCGTCTTTCTTAGCATAATGTTGCTCATTTATCCTTCTTTCGAAACATCATGTTGCTCATTTATATATTCGTCTTTCGCAACATCATGTTACTCATTTATATATTCGTCTTTTACAACATCATGCTGCTCATTTATTCATATTTCAAAACACCATGCTGCTCATTTACTCGTCTTTCACAACACGATGTTGCTCATTTACTCGTCTTTCACAACACGATGTTGATCATTTACTCGTCTTTCAAAACACGATGTTGCTCATTTACTCGTCTTTCACAACACGATGTTGCTCATTTACTCGTCTTTAACAACATTATGTTGCTCATTTATTCGTCTTTCACAACATCATGTTGCTCATTTATTCGCCTTTCACAACAACATGTTGCTCATTTATTTGTCTTTCACAACACCATGTTACTAATTTATTCGTCTTTCACAACACCATGTTGTTCATTTATTCGTCTTTCACAACATCATGTAGCTAATTTATTCGGGTTTCACACCACCATGTTGCTCATTTATTCGTCTTTCACAACACCATGTTGGTCATTTATTCGTCTTTCACAACACCATGTTGGTCATTTATTCGCCTTTCACAACACGATGTTGCTCATTTAATCGTCTTTCACAGCATCATGTTGCTCATTTATTGGCCTTTCACAACATCATGTGTTGCTAATTTATTCGTCTTTCACAACACCATGTTGCTCATTTATTCGTCTTTCACAACATCATGCTGCTCATTTATTCGTATTTCACAACACCATGCTGCTCATTTATTCGTCTTTCACATCCTTTTGTTCATTTATTCGTCTTTCACAACATCACGTTGCTCATTTATTCGTCTTTCACAACATCATATTGCTCAATTATACGTCTTTAACAACATCATGCAACTCATTTATTCGTATTTCACAACATCATGTTGTTCATTTATTCGTCTTTCACAACATCATGCTTTTCATTTATTCGCCTTTCACAACATCATGTTGCTAATTTATTCGCCTTTCACAATATCATGTTGCTCATTTATTTGCCTTTCACAACATCATGCTGCTCATCTATTCGTCTTTCATAACATCATTCTGTTCATTTATTCGTCTTACACAACATCATGCTGCTAATTTATTCGTCTTTAACAACATCATTCTTTTAATTTATTCTCCTTTCAAAAAATTATATTGCTCATTTATTCTTCTTTCACAACATCATGCTACTCATTTATTCGCCTTTCACAACATTATGTTGCTCATTTACTCGTATTTCACAACATCATGTTGCTCATTTATTCGCCTTTCATAACACCATGTTGCTAATTTAATCGTCTTTCACAGCATCATGCTGCTCATTTATTGGCCTTTCACAACATCATGTGTTTCTCATTTATTCGTCTTTCACAACATCATGTTGTTCATTTATTCGTCTTCACAACATCATGTTGCTCATTTATTCGTATTTCACAACACCATTCTGCTCATTTATTGGTCTTTCACAACATCCTTTTGCATTTATACGTCTTTCACAACATCATGCAACTCATTTATTCGTATTTCACAACATCATGCTGCTCATTTATTCGTATTTTACAACATCATGGTTCTCATTTATTCGTCTTTCACAACACAATGCTGCTCATTTATTCTCTTTAACAACATCATTCTGTTAATTTATTCGCCTTTCAGAACATTATATTGCTCATTTATTCTTCTTTCACAACATCATGCTACTCATTTATTCGCCCTTCACAACATTATGTTGCTCATTTATTCGTCTTTCACAACATCATCAAGCTCATTTATTCGCCTTTCACAACATTATGTTGCTCATTTACTCGTCTTTCACAACACCATCATGCTCATTTATTCGCCTTTCACAACATCATGTTGCTCATTTATTCGCCTTTCACAACTTCATGTTGCTAATTTATTCGTCTTTCACAACATCATACTGCTCATTTATTCGTCTTACACAACATCATGCTGCTAATTTATTCTTCTTTCACAACATAATGCTGCTCATATTTTCCTCTTTCACAACATCATTCTGCTCATTTATTTGCCTTTCAGAACATGATATTGCTCATTTATTCTTCTTTCTCAACATCATGCTACTCATTTATTCGCCTTTTACAACATTATGTTGCTCATTTATTCGTCTTTCACAACATCATCATGCTCATTTATTCGCCTTTCACAACATCATGCTGCTAATTTATTCGTCTTTCACAAGATTTTGTAGCTCATTTATACGTCTTTCACAAGATTGTGTTGCTCATTTATTCGTCTTTCACAACAGAACCGCGTTTTCATAAGGGTGAGAGTTTTTAAAAAAAAATCGAATAAAATCTTTATGAAGTATTGAAATGCATTGTGAGATACAAAACGAAATTTCGAATTCTTTTTTTTTTTCACTACCAAAATAGATACAAAGTGGAACAAAGATACTAAAAATCAAAATATGAACCTTGTGTGCCATATTTAGACCATATTGTCATTTAAGCATGATACCATGGTCTAGTTTTAGCACGGTTGACACACATTTTTGTCTACAAAAATTTTATAAGTTTTGAAAAGTTTTTCAATGGCAGTAGTTTTTGGAATTCCAAGAAGTTTGATCGTGTCCATTTAGTGTAATGTCCAATTAGTAGATACATCAGAATAGTTTAGAGATACGCTGTATAATCGACTGCAAAATGAATCTTAGATATAACTTGGATATTCAAAAGAGATTATTTCTATTCTATTATTTAAGGTTGTTTTACTTGTAACTACAATTTCCTATTATGGTGGCATACTTGTGCTTAACCCAAATGTATATATATAATAAACATTATAAACGTTAAATCGTCAACGACGCGATTTACAACGCGTTTGTAAACATGGATAAGCAGAGTTCGTTTTAGACTGACGGTTCGGTTCTCACTTACCTTAAACAATATTTTGTTTTGGTTTATACTTAAAACGCAATAAAAGTGCAAACTTCAAATTCTTGCTACATAGTAAATATATCAGCTTTTAAATAAATCAGTATTAAAATGAATTTTCATATGAAAAATGAAAACCGAGATGTGATTGACAACGCAAAAGACTGTTGACAAATTGGTCGTATTATGACAAAGCTTCCAATAACATCGTTGCTGTTTGTAAAGCACATGACTATAACTGTCCCATCAAAAAACTATGCATTGATCACAATATGCCAGGTAATGCTACACACAAAAGAGCTTTCATTGCAGGTCATTCATGTCCTTTTGGAATATTCAAATTAAAATAAGCATCAAAACATGCCATACATCTTGTGGATGACTGAATTGCGCAAAAATTAATTCAAGGAAAGAAACATTGTTGTATCTTCATCTTCAACTACTGTATTATCTATGGAATTAACTAACATTTTGTCTGCTGTCAAAGACAGACATCAAACATACTGTAACAAGTGACATAAATCATATCTGGATACTTAAGGTAGTTCGATCCAAATAAAAATATCAGACAACATTTTTTTCTTTTTAGATATTTTGTAGATTTTAACCTATATATTAAAAAAATAAAATAAAAATGATATGTCACCGATCATCTTTTCCTGTTATCTGGCTTTGAAAATCAAGCCAAATTAAGTATTTTTCAGCAATATTTATAAAGAATATATAGGGAACTGTGAGAACATGCTTATTGTTTATCTTTCATATAAAGTAAATATCAGATAGATTTTTAAAATTTTTTTGATATTTCAGAGAATCTGTTACGCTGAAAAAAATCTATATGTCACCGTTGGATTAAGAGAGATAGATATTTTAGTTTACGAAATAGACAATATTTACGGGAAAAGGGAGCTAATTCGCGGGAATGTGTATGTCAATCTATTATGACGTCACAGTGAATAGGCCAATACAGGAATATTCAAGTAAATTCCGCATCCGACTCGTGTTTCGCAAATGCGCGAATCGAATGCGCCGTGAATTAGTGTCGAACTACCTTACAGTATTGTAAAGATTTATTGGAAAAATATTAAATCCCGTTCCTTTGATTTGCTCATATACATTCTCTCAAAACCTTTGATTTTTCCACACTCTACACCACTTTTCCTCATGGGAAACTCAAATTTCGAATCAATGGTATTATTCAAAAGACCTTTGCCGATTAAAAAAGAAATGCATCAGGTTACAAATCCATATTTTTGTTAAAAAAAACAATTTAAAGAGAAATTGTGCGACAATGTGTACAGTATGCTTGATTTTCTTATTGATTATATATTTGTCACATTTTGAGGCAACATTAATCAAAAGTTGGTATACCAATGGGCACAAAGTTTGCTCTCCTCTACTAGATTTTTTTTGTATACTGCCACGAGATTGAATTTCATCAGAGAGTCGTAATAGACATAAAATTAAAGATGCTAGATCCTTCAATCTCACAGAAACATTTGTGATGTTCTTTCCATTAAAACGCATCATTTGCTGAATGGATCCCACCAATATATATCTCAGAATAAGAGATAAAGCAAACAACAGATACAGCTACATCTACATCATTTTGGCCTCGTGGTGCTTGAATTTGGCGAAAATCGTTATCTCAGTTCTAAAATTTACTACAAAAAGGACAGTAAGATTCCAACTATTCCTGCTTACGGAGTGCATACGTATGTTTCACAGTTGATATGTTACGCAAGAGCTACACCAGCTATACAAACATGTTCATAAGGCCTTGTTAATCAAAGCTTAAAGATTTCCTTCTCATACGATCATTAAAAAAATTTCCGAGTCCCTTTTCGATAATTTTTAAGTTTCGATCCGAATTATGATTAAGGATTCATTTTGTACTTAGTACTGGGAAGAAATTTTTTCTTTTCATTGTCCACGACCAAATTGATATTGAGTTGCTACAGAACACTACCGCAATTGAAGGGAGGATTGTGGAGCTTTGAGCAGGTTTAACCCACCTTAATATTCCTAATTAATGAAATGCATCCAGCTTACACGTATTTGAAACAGAAACTTTTATTTGTTTTTAAATGTCTCTGTTTAATACAATAGCATTATTTTAAATTTATATAAATTATTATACTATTTCATAAGCGTACAAATCTTGAACCTAAATAAGATCACTTCAAATTTCAAAACGTTTGTTAGACATACTAGTATATTGTCGCAATTGCGAATTAGAACATGGTCAGACTATCGCGTGGTATAAAAAAGTCTGACTATGATTCATTCGCATAAAGCCCGCTTGCGATAATCTATTTATTAATTAGAATTACGTGTTGCTTTCAGCAGAGGTTAAAATTACTACATGTTGGAGGTTAAAATTACTACAAGTTCGGTATCTTGTCATTCTAAAAAAAAAAAAATTGTAAGTGTTTCCACATCGTGAAAAAAATAACTTTTCTCACTAATGATTCCAATTTTCACTAAAATCAGTGGTGTAGTTAAGTATTTTGACACCTTCAAAGAATGTTTATCGCAAAAATAATATTTATTTTTTTTTAGCATGCAATAGCAATGAATTGAATGTAGTGATAAACGATTATCAGCAGCAATTTTATTGCGTTGCTGCCACGTGTCAATGCATTCTATGCTTTAGCATTTCATGCATAGCTATAAATTTTAAATTCAAAATGACTTCAATTTCAAGAAACCATTTCTTATCTACCAATTGCGATAGCCATAGATAAAAAAAAAAAAAAAAAAAAAAAAAAAAAAAAAAAAACGAAGTTAGTATTGGATCATGGTCTGTTTAAAGACATGTTCTAACCTTTACTTTCCCTTTGTTTGGTTCAATATTGTGTACGAAAATTACATCACCCTAATAGAGTTCTATATTATGTTTTGTAAAATTACTGAGGTGAATATGGTTGAAATGAAATTGTACTGATTTTTTTAACAATTTAAACGGAAACCTAGAACACAATTTGATGTAGTCTTTACAAGAATATTTTACAACCGCAGCCTTCTTAAGTAACATTAAAAGTATTGGCTCTCTGAATTCCTTCGCAGTTAATAGATCATTCCGTACTTTGCGTCTGTTTGTATTCCATCGGGCTTTCATTCACATTTCCGACATTGTCTCGCAATTAAATTGTCGACTTGACACCATAGCGTGTCAGATAATCATCTGTATGTGAGAGTAAGGTGCTGTATACATGCTAAATCTACATTTCTACAAATATTGACAGTATATCTATTTGATGATATTATAAATACGAGTATATAACACTTGATCTTCCCAAGTCAGGTGTCCGAGGTTCATTCCTCCCCCTTTGTGGGGAAGGACATATGGACCTCAGACACTTGGCTTGGGAAGATGATTACCGGTAAGATACAATAAAAAAATAGTAATGGTGGATTACATGATACCCCGCCACGTTTCACAAAATTTCTAAGCTAAAAGGGGCATAACTCCATAACGATGTGTACCACTGAACCCAAATTATACTTGGCCTGTGTTTTGTGGTAAACAATTTACATACCATGTTTGAAGACAGTATGTTATTTCATTCACAAGTTATGAGTACAAAACCCCAAAATTCGCAAAATTTCTAAGTTTAAAGGGGCATAACTCCAGAACCCCTTGGACCTCGGAACCCAAAATCGAAATTGACCTGAGTTTTGTGTTGAACGACTTGCATACCAAGTTTGAAGACCTTGTGTTATTTCGTTCACAAGTTATCAGTGGGAAACCCTAAAATTTGCAAAATTTCAAAGTTTCAAGGGGCATAACTCCAGAACCCCTTGGACCTCCGGAACCCAAAATCGAACTTGACCTGAGTTTTGTGGTGAACAACTTGCATACCAAATTTGAAGACCTTGTGTTATTTCGTTCACAAGTTATCAGTCGGAAACCTTCAGGGGACGGACGGACGGACAGACGGACAGACGGACGGACGGACACACGACTGAGGGTATCACATAATACCTCGCCACTTCGTGTGGCAGGGTATAAAAACGAAGGAATACAAAATACAAATGTTTGGTTAAGCCCAGGTTTACTCTTCAAGTGCTTCTTGAACTTGTTTTCAAAAATTCCAGGAAAAAGACTTTATCTTCTTCATGATTCACTGAGATTCAGTTTTGGTAATCAAAATTTCAAGTATAAAGAATATTAGTAAAGCGAAGTATGATAAACATGAGTAATTAGTAAGTAAGCGTGAGGTCTGTCATTATTTTGGCTTGCTTTGATCTTCCGTTGTTGGCTATATCGTTATTGAAGTTTCGTGCTCTTTCTGCTTAATTCCAAGTTGAAAGAACAGCTATATGGTAGGCAAAAATAGAAACATTGTAACGGTCTGTCAAATCGTGGTGACAACCGTAAAACTTCTGTAGTGACAATTGCAACAGTGACTGGACATACCCTTGATGTAGAAGTTTCTGAGACAAAAATTTCGCTTTGTTGACAAAATTGCTGTACAAACTACAGGCACGGCAAAAGCAAATAAGTTGTGAAATGTACACGCAATATGCCGGAGATGTGGGAATATTACTGCTCAAAAACGGAAAGATCAGAATTGGAAAGTAGAAATCATCACGTTTGTTGTAGACGTCCAGAGTTGTCATATGTTATTCAAATGTTCAATTTTATTTGAAAACCTTATGATAAACAAATAAATCTGTGATTGGCCGAATAATACAGTAAAACTTAATTTAGAATACTAATACTACACTTATTTAGTTCAGAAAATGGCTATCATTCACAATCGCAATTTATCATAAAAGCCGTAAGACTTTATTAAGTTTGCGAGTTGGTGACCGCGATTAGATGGATTAAATCAACCAGTCATATCCATTTTGCTAACGATATACTTAATTCCTGGCACTACAGTTCACTTCCATATCGGAAATTAATAATCCGGCGTGCAAATTTTAGAAGCAACGATCTTATGGTACCAAAACTACATAAAAGCCCATACAAACAACGATACATCGTTGGATCTGCCAAAAATTCTACAAAACCTATATCTAAGTTGCTAACCTCTATCTTGACAGCTGTTAAAGATTTCCTTCAAAAATACTGTGATAATTGCTGTTGGAGAAGCGGTGTAAATGAAATGACTTCTACACACTTTATACTACAATTAATCATAAACATCTGAAATCTCAGCTGTAAGATTTAATTCATATATGTTTCTCCCGTAAAAACGGCGAACAAAGAACAAAGATAAAGGTACATTGTTGTAGGTAGAGAACAATAGGAAAAAGAAGGGAAACGGGGAATGTGTCAAAGAGACAACGACCCAAAGGGGAGTAATAACAACTCAAAGCCACCATAAGATCTTCAATGAACGGTGAGGAAACCCCACACCCAACGGCAGGTCGGAGTTGGCCCCTAAATGAATTTTTCACAAGCCTACTTTGTGAAAAATGACTCCAGTGCTGCTGATGAGGAATTAATTTCCGAAATGACCATACAGCTCATTAAAATTATTGCAGTTGGAGTAAACATAGGTGTTATGGTCTCATGTTCATTTACTCCATATCTTTTCGTAAAATATCCAGATCGGAGAAAAAATATACAGATGAAGAAGTGATTAAAATGTTAGTTTCTGATCAACAATATATTTGTCAAGTTTGGAGGACTTGTTTTTTAGCAGACTAGGCACGAATGTTGAACCTCTCCTTACCGATCTGTCTCTCGACTCTTATGAGGCTGAATTCATCGAGAGGCTTCCTCAAAATAATGAAAAAAACTGGCCCAATTCTTCAATTTAAGCTTCCGTTAAATAGATGATATTTCTTCATCTGATCTATCCAAAAGAGCTCGAAATTAAGGATACTACAGACACTTCCACATTGGCTTAATTTCTTGGCCTTCATCTTGAAATTGACGACAGAGGTTGACTTCAAACTAAGCTTAAGGCAAACGCGATGACTTCCCTTTACTTTGTAGCAACATCCCAACAGCGCCGGCATACGGAATTTACCTCTCCCAGTCCATTTGCTTTTGAAGGGCCTGTGGTCGATACAGTGACTTCCTTGATTGAGCCAGGTTGCTCACAAATATGTTACTTAAACAAGGGCATGTTATCCAAAACTTGAAGTCATCCCTCCAAAAGTTTTACGGTCGACATCACCATCTTGTGGACCGCTATTGGATATCTGTTCCTAAGATGACAACAGATCTTCCCCTTTAAAAGCGTAATTGTTGTTTCCTCTACCGGATTAGAACTTACTACCGGATTTGACATGTTCAACACTGCGGGTGTCTTATAAGAAGTAGGAGATGCTTACTCTACCTGTGCACCTGATCTCATCTATGATTTTTTATTGGGTCCCTGTTGTTCATCTTTGTATGTGTGTGTGTGTCTTCATTTTTCTTTTCTGTGCCGTACTCATATAATGTCTCTGCTTCTTTGTTTTCCCGTGTTGCCATTGTCCTTGGATTATTCGTTTCAGATTGACGGTTCGGTTCTCACTTTTTTATGTATACAAACGAAATCACCTCTCTTTAAATCATTCAGTAAATTATTCATGTATATATTGCAAAATTAGTTGGCATTTGGTAACAAGTTCTATGTTAACTACTTTGGGCTTGGACTATAGATGTTACTGTAAATGTACAGGTTACGTAAATTAAATTTACATTTCACCAGACTGTGATTCCTTAGTAGGCACTACTATCCAAAGTAGCAGAATGTAAACCAAACTTCAATACAAAGCATACACATCTTTTATCTAAAGTCAGAAATTTAATATAGAATTCAAGTAAAATTCAGTGAGCTTAAGTGTGTTCAGTTGGTTAGCAAAAAGGTATTCAATTTATTGGACATTGTACTAGTCCACCAGTTTTGGAGACTTGTGCTTTTGTCGGACAACGGATGACAGTGGCTGTAAGGATACTTTGCCAGTTTGCAGTTTAATTAATGTCGGTTGACAATCCCGCATCCATGCTGATAAAAAACAGGAATAAATTGTTGCTCGACATCGAGCAATGAATTCCGATCAAACCGGTGCTAGTTGCCGATTTGAACTTACTATGAGGTGAGAGCAAATCTAATTGCTGAACTTGACCTCATGGTGACTTCAAGATGAAGATTAACAATAAAAAGCGTTGTTCCAAGGCTTGCTTGTGCCATGTATTTTTTGAGACACAGTCTCGGTTGCATTAACTACACACCCCCAATTGTTTGTTTATTAACAGTTTTTTTAGTGTATGCACTGATAAGTCTTTCTTAGATATGGTGTACTTGTACATGAGATAATATCTCATGTGTACACTTTGTTCAATTACTATTATCTAAATTTGTGTAAATTCTGAAACCTAAGGATTAACTCCCTCCATCGTATTTTTGTCCTTAGCTATATTTGTTATTACTGATTATTCGGATTTCTTTTGGTTTTATGCATTTTAATCATTTTTGAAATTATGGATTTCCTTTGTTTGGGTTCTAGTGCTGCTGATGAGGAATTAATTTCCGAAATGGCCATACAGCTCATTAAAATTATTACAGTTGGGATTAACATATGTGTTATGGTCTCATGTTCATTTACCCCATATCCTTTCGTAAAATATTTCTGTAATTGACGATAACGCTCTTACTTTTTCAATATTTAAGAATAAACATAACAAACCCTTTAAGGTAGTACGGGGGTGTAAAACTGTGCATCATTCTTGTGCAAATGACAAAAAAAGGGATTTACTATGAGAATATTGGCGAAATGATTTTCGATGTCTTATGATAGTTACATTTGATCAAATATATCATTTTTATTGGGTAACTATGCAAAATAGCATGCCTTTTTAGCAAACTCCTGTTCTATTAAGGGGAGATAATTTGTATATAAATAATAGGAAAAAATCAGTTTTTTGACATTTAAATTAAATAAATTTTGTTAAAACCTAAGGAGTATCCCCCTCTTGCATAGCTCTGTCCTTAGCTGATTTTGGCTATCCTATTTAGATCCTATAGGTAATTTGTTCTCTACCAGCGTTTACACATAGTTTGGTTCATGGATACATGTTTTGATTTAATCTGCACTGATTAGACATAAGTTGTCGAAATGCGCATATGCAGAACCTAAATTCACAGTAACCTCGGTATTTTGTTATTTATTCAAAAATTAGTTCGGTGACCCCAAAACTTTTTTTCATGCAAATCGAAGGGAAGTATAATAGATAGTTATTTACCAAAATTCTATCTGATGTAACTAAAAAAATAAAAAATATTTTCTTAAAATTCACTAATTTTCACTATCATTTCAACTAAAAATGGCTGATTTTTAGATGACAGATTTCACACTCAAATGGCCGGTGATCCCAATATTTATTTTATATTGTGTATGCCCTAATAACAAAACGTAAGACATATAAATATCGGAAAATTCTATCTGACAATTTTAGACCCGCGTACCATAACTTATCTAATCAATTTCAAGAGCAGTTGTTTCATTGAAACGTATCTTGTGAAATATTTTTGACATTGTATACTTGTATAACTATCTGTTCGAATTAGTTTTCATACACAATTGTGCCCTTCAAACATGTCAAAGTTAATTTGTAAAATTTTTATTCTTAAAATCGGATAATTTTATTTGAATGCAAATTTATTTCACATGGTCGCAAAAAATACTTTATTTGGAGACAAAAAAAAATCTTTTATGAATAAAATTATTTACCTGTAGGGTATGAAGTATAATAGTTGCATATAGTTTGGCAATCTTACTATTTAGTTATTCCAAGATAAATAATGAACAATGAAAGGTGTAGAGTAAATGAAAAAGAGAAAAAAGCCTCTACTAAATGAACTCGAAATTGATGAGACCACTGATACAACATCATCAGCATCATACCTGGACCTAAACTTCTACATTGACAGCTCTGGACGTCGGAAAACAAAACTTTACGACAAGCGTGATGATTTCTACTTTCCAACAGTGAACTTCCCGTTTTTGAGCAGTAATATTCCGACACCCCGGCATATGGTGTCTGCATTTCACAATTCGTTCACTATTGTCGTGCCTGAAGTTTATTACAGCGATTTTGTCACAAAGAGAAATTATTGTCTCAAAAGTATATTCAGTCACTGTTGCAGTTGTCGGTACAGATGTTTTACGGTCGTCACCACGATTTGACAGACCATTACAATGTTTCTATTTCACAGTAAGAATAGATCTTTTGGTGGATCAATTGTTTATTAACGGACTGACAAACACCGACTGTGACAAAACCGGACTTTTCACTGGCAGTGTGACGGGTATCACGCGCGGAGCAGATCACGCTTACCCTTTTGCAGCAATTCATGATACTTCTAGTGGTTTAGTTTGTTGGTATTCATTTTTATTTATTTTTTTATTTGTTTTGTCTTTGTCATGCTGTCTCAAATCATGTTGGATATGATTTGCCATGATGTTTTATTCCCCTTTCCTCATTTTTCGTTCGGTACTCGTTTGTTGATGTAAACACGTGATTAAAAATGGGGCCAAGACAGAATGTATAAACTTATACGAAAATGTATTATTGTCAAGATTATAAGTGATGATTGTGTGGTGGAAACGTTTGTTTTACAATTATATGGACGCATAAAATACATAGTTTGAAGAAGAGTCCTCACCACCTAAGCCCCCCCTCCCAAAAAAAAAACAACAAAAAACAAAAAGCTAAGAAGGAAANATAAACAAAAGAAAAATATCTTAAGTTTACAAATTTCAATTTTGATACTATTGCATTCCACATTATATCCGTGATGGCAACACAAAAGCTGCAGAGCTGACGTTACTTCGAGGACCTATGGAGTCAAAATGAATCAACCGGATGGTTGAATTTAATATCTAATTATCGTATCACATTAATGGCGTATGGAATTAAATTCTTTATCAGAATAGTTACGGTCTAATCAAAAAAAAAAAAAATAAATAAATAAATAAATAAAATAAAATAAAAAAAAAATAATAAAAAAATAAAAGCAATAAAGAAAAAATTAAGACATACTAAGACAGTAACTTCGGTATTTAGTTATATTTGGAACCTTACAATATATATTTTTTGTAAATCTTGTTGAAACTAAAGAGTATCTCCCTCATGCAAAGCTCTGTCCTTAGCTGATTTTGGTTTTCTATTTAGATCATATTTGGTAATTTGTTCTCTATCAGTTTTTTAACAACTTTGACTTAATGGTCTTCCAAACGTATAGATTTTATCTGCACTGAAGAGACATAAGTTGTCGAAATGCGCATATGCAGAATCAAAATTCACAGTAACTTAAATATTTAGTTATTCATCAAATAAAAAAAAATTGAAAATGGTGGTTATTAGTAAAAGAGCAATCCATATTGTATATTTATCGTGCAAAGATGTCCTGAGCCGACTTGGGATTTTAGTAGCTTTTTACGTTACTTGTACTTTCTCAGCTTTTTAACATACATGTTTTTAAGTGTTTTTTTCATCTCCATTGACGAGATATAAGTTGTTGAAATCTGCAGAACTACAGTTTACTTCAATATCAGTATTATATTATTTTATATGAAAATTTAGATATTTCATGTTTGATTGAAAAATAAATCTTAAGATTAAAATAAAACTTACCAGTGTAAGGATTATGATGACTTCTTTCAGCAACATCTCCCACAGAATCATCAATTCACATTGTTTTAAATCATTTCTAATGTGAGGAATGATTTCACAGTTGAGAAGATTAAAATACCTCTCCGTACACCAATGGAGTACCACGGGACATTATACCATGTGATGATATCGTCATTTAGATAGCTGATCCATACTCCAATGTAATCAGAAACCAGAATCTAACACGAAATTTAAACACGGATACAATCTCTATTAACACAACGATAACAATGACAACGATTTCCCGAGCGGCGACAGTTCCAGGATTAATACTTAAAATCAACGATCAATAACATGATATCCAACAAAACGTGTTTAATTGCAGTAATTTGATAAATAAACAATTAAATGCAAGTAATAATTCTGGACATTTCATCCATTTTGCAGTTCGTTTATCCCATGATATAGTTGTAAAATAAATTAGAACAAAGAAGTGCTGCAAACACAATTAACTGAAATGCTAACGCATAAATTAAATTATCAAAATTTAAATAATAGTCAAAAAGCAGTAAATATTAAGTTCTGAAAGTTTCAATTCCTACCATTTATGCCATTAAAATGAAGAAAAACTTAAGATACACAAAGAGTGAAATTACTTACATTATAAAATATATCGATATTCGCGACCGCACTCAAAATTATGGCCTGTCAATGTCATTCAATTTTGAAATTTCTTAGTGCTAAGAATTGCATAAATAACATTTAAAATCAAAGTACTGAAGTACTGTTTAGTCGGATTTACGCTTTAATTTCGAAAAAAAGATAATCTTAAAATTATTTACGGGCAACAAAAGACTAAATAGAAAATGTTGAAGGTATAAAAGATGAAGAACAGTAAAAGCGTTGTTGCATTTGGTTAATTTTACCATGTATCTGTAGGAATTTTGTCTCCTACATACATTCAATCGTTGACAATATCCACTATTTTTTCTTGAAGTGTGAAGTTCTTATAAAGATCTCCATTGATTGAGTTGTATGCTCTCTTGTTTTCAAAATTTTTCATTTTGGCTTTCATATATCAATTTATTTTCATCATCTGTAGTTATAATGCACTCATCTCTCCATTTTATTTGCCAATTGTCATCTTACAACCAACTCATGACTATCCTGTGGTCGTGGTCGTGTGTATTTCGAATTGTCTTTTGGCCCCTCTTTCGGACAATGGACGACAGTGTTTTCAGAGTAATTGCCTGATATATTATGCCCGCATCCATTGATGTTGACAAACATGGACGTAGCGTTGTTCGACGTCCATCAAGTGATTTCTGCTCAAGCCAATGCAACTAGTGCTAGGGTCCGTCTCCAATGTACTATTAGATATTAGTGTTTTCTCATTGTTGAAAGCCTCATATATTTTTGCGTCTAGCAAATGGGTATGACAAACGCACATCTCTTGGTAGATGTTTAGTTAGTACGCTAGTTTATTGCAAGGCTATATTCTTTACCGTTGAAAGCTGCCCAGTGTCTGGTGTCGGTCCAACTATTTGATTATAGCACATCGACAAATATCATTGATAATGAGGGGAATATAAAAGGTTTCCAATTAAACTGCAATGTTAGTGCTAAAGAAATGACGTATGTTCTGTTTTAGCTAACATAAGTAAGCATGGACATAAATAGATGATAATACGGGGAATAAAATTTTTATCTAGCCATTCCATAAAAATGTGTTGGTATGTTATTGAAAATGGATAAAAGAAGTAAGTCACACGTAAATGCCGTATCTTGACCATATTATGATTCCGAAGTAATAAGGGAACATCTTGCATAACTGCCGAAATTTGGCAAAAACCCCATAATTTTCACATCGCCTCTGGGTTGCATTAATAAGACTTCAAATTTATGCGTATCGTATTTTTTTGTGAAAAGAGAGAAATATTTCAGCGTTTACTCATGACTAAATACCGAAGTTGCTGTGAATTTGAATTCTGCATATAACTAATTGATAAGTTTAAATTCTACAGCTATACTCAATTCGAGCTGACATTTTTTGCATTTGTATTGATCACTTAAACATGTTAAAGGCCGTATATTAATATTCGTCCCTACATGATCATTTGTCAGATTCACCAATACTTTATAAATCTGAACAAAAATATGTCAAAAGACAGTGAAATACACCGGCGGATCCAACCTATGAAAAGGGGAGATCCAATGAGGTTCCAATCAAATTCTGCACGAAAATCGAGAAAAAGGGGAGGGATCCCAACCCCGAATTCATCTCTTAATCCGCCAATGAAAACATGAATAATTGTTCATCCTTTGTCTCTAAGCAAAACAAAAATATATTGGTAATTAAATATTGTTTTCAGTATCGATAAAAGAGCTATACAAGTTATCATTTTTGAACAATTCTTAATCAAATTAGCACTACGTGCAAACTACGCTTACTAAATAAGAACCCCCCCTTAAATAAGAAAGAATTCTAAATCATCGGTTTATTATTTTTATTTATATATATATTTTTAATCAGATTCTGAATTATTAGAGTTATTTATTTATTTTTTATTTATTTATTATTTTTTTTTGCATCTTTTAAATTCAGAAACATTACACATATTCAGGTCAAAGGGAATTGATTATTATTTCTACAACTACGGTAATATGTGAAGTTATTTATAATTAACTTGTCACGTGACACAATGTCAGCTGCTGAAATATTCCCTGGACAATTCTATTTTAATTATGCTTAAACCTTACATTTATATGTTATATTTCTTATGCAGTTTACAATAATGTTAAAGAAGAAATTGGCAATGGATTTGGCCACAAAAAATGAATTTGATCTCGAAGTGCATATTCATACCCGGGATTTTTCTGAAGAAAGCGACAGTTACGTACAGTAAATCCTCCTAAAAATGAGTGAAATAAACCTCGGACGTTATGTTTTGAGGGGAAAGTGTTCAAATTGCAATTTTATCGGGAGGTCTCGGTGTCAAATGACGAAAATTCGAGACCCTCTAATTGTATGATTATGCACCTACATCTAGTTGGATGCGAACTCTAAATCCTGAATTGGAAGATGTAGAATATCTTGTTGATAAAATAACAATTTTTGCCTTAGTAGGAGCCACGTTCATGCAAATATGACGTATTACAACTTGTCTTTGGTATGAATAATGAAATAAAATTTGGCATTTAACACAATAAAATTTCTAAAATATGCAAATGATCAATGTAAAGGACAAAAGAATGACACTGGTTTCAAAACAACTGCAGTAGAATACCGAAGGAACAAAGCACAAGTTCACATAAATCATAGTCCAGAGATAAGGCAAAATCAAGAACACCAGAAGACGGAAGACCACAGACACTACATGCCCACAAAACACACAACCACTACATAAACAACACAAAATTATGAGCTTCCCGAATTCACACCAATGATATAAAATACAAAATTTTCAGATCTCATGGCCATGATCAGAAACTGAAAGATGTTTAAATATTACCATGTCATAGCTCATTCCTGGTTAGTTTTCAATAAGACCCTCTTATCGTTTGTGTCAAATTATACGACTTTATTGTTCATTTCTTTTGTGCATTCGCTTCGTTGTATTGACAGAGAGAGCTTTGAACCCCCTTATCATTATGTGTAGTATTTTGTTAAAGTTGTTGAAGTTTCAACCAACAACTGTTTCAATTATTTGTTCTCTATTTTTCTGTGGTTATTAGTTTCGTTACCGAATTTGATCTTTTCATTTGTCAGAAGTACTCCTAAACGCATTTCTGGTCTGAATTAATAAGCTGCAAGTGTACAAACACTTTCTAAGTATTTCAAAGTTTTCGAGCACAATGGTATGTACACGAAATTAACAAACACTGTTGTAAACTAACATTATCGCAGCAAAATGTTGTTTTCACATGCATGCTATCCCAGATAAAACTCAAGAACTTAGAGGCAAAATTAACTACACAAAACCCACTTCCTTACATGATAAGTAGGCTTAGCATGAATCACGAATAGTAAGAACTAGGCTGCCGATAAGCCAAGTTACGCAAGCGGGGGAGCGGGGGGGGGGGGGGGGGGGGGGGGTGTAAGAAAAATAAAATTATATAAAATATTCTAGTTTTAAGCATATGTATTAAGTGCGTGAAATAGAAAAAAAAGAAGGGAAACAGGGAATGCGTGAAAAGGCCAACGACCCAAAAGGGAGTAATACATCGTTACATTTAGGACACTTCCGTACAATTGAATGAAGAAAGATATTTTAATGATTAGTCCTATTTAAAATAATTGGCAGACAAAATGAATAGTTCTATGTTTTGCCATATATAATTTTTCACAATAAATTTTTTGTCCTATATATCATTTTTCTTTTATTTTTTATGTTAATATGCATTGATAAATATGTTATTATGTTTTTAAATACGTGTCAGTATTTAAAACGGTTCTGTTTGTGTAACAAAATGAAAGCTGTTGTTTTTCTAGTCATATTCAGTTATGCTGGTAAGTCAAAAGTATATTCCTTTTTCATTTATTTAAATGATTAATAACTTTGGAACTTATGTTTAAGGGACACAAACTTATACATATATTTAACGAGACGGCAGCAGTCTGAAACGGCAGCTAATACCCTCGCCTGTAGCAATTACCTCCAAGGTATGTTGCTCTGATTATAGATCATAACTCTTAACACACAAACCTAAGTCTAACCGGTTTTGACTCAACCCTGGATTGACTCACTGATAGTGTGACGGGTGCCGCTTAGCGGAACAGGACGTGCTTACCCTTCCGGAGCACCTGGTGTCACTCATTGGAGTTCACACTATGAGTGCATTAGTCCTTAATGTCGTCTTTTTATTCCAGTGCCTTGTGGCTATCTCACGGCAATGTTTTTTCCTTGTTTTTCTCTGTTGCTGTTTTTTCCATGTCTTTGGACTTTGATTTTTGTGATCATCACTTCCCTTGTTCTTTCGGTATTCTACAACCGTTGTTTCATAAAGATATCAGAGCATCTAAATTATCCTCTAGAGCTACAAGACTTTCTAAGATATACCCACTGACTAAAGATGACTGATGTGCCACATACAGTATCTCAAATATGAACCTTAGCGCAAACTTAAACAGGAGTCATTGCAGCATTGTATAAAGGAAAGCTGTGAGAGAAGGTACCTTCAGTCTAAACAGAAAGACCGACTGATGGAAAGACGGAAAAACAGATTGAAATATATGTATCCTTTGTTTGAGAGGACTATATATCTGACATTGATTGAGAGAAATAACCTTGACACTGTCGCGAGAGGCGAAAAAAAAACAAAACAAAAAACTTTGAGCATATTAAGAAGTGTACTGTTTTTGTAATAAAAACAACGGCAGTAGAATACCGAAGGAACAAAGCACAAGATCACATAAATCAAAGTCTAGAGAAAAAGGCAAAATCAAGAACACCAGAAGACGGAAGACCAGACACTACATGCCCACAAAACACACGAACATTACATATACAACACAAAAAACAAAAGCACTAACAGTGTGAACTATAAAAAATATATTCAAATAGTCTCAAATATTTATCACTTATTCAATAATGTCCTTAGTAGTGTGGTTTTGGGCATTCTAGGACAATGCAATCATTCAACCGGTAACGTCACAAGAATGTGTGGTATGTATACGTCATCAATATGGCGGATAAGGAACGTCATCAAGATGGCGTCGAAATGGAATGTAAAGAATCCAGATGTCTGATTGCAATGTCTGACGTCATGGGAATGTGTAGATTGCAACTTTATTCTTGGCCTCAGTACAAGAGCAAATGCACTTGATTCATATTTAAGATATATGTTGATGTCTCATTGAAATGTGTAGATTGAACTGTAATTTATGATGACGCGGAAAAAGGATTTCAAAAATTTGGTTGCAACGAGATAAGTTAAAATTGGAATGTAGGATGGTATGAGAAATGCATGCTGCAAATCGATTGTAGAGATAATTGACAAAAGTTACAACGTGAAATAATTTATACCACTCATTTAATTGCTTACAATTAATTAGTTTTTCGAATATTTTGTTTTCAATCTCTGACGTAGATCTTATCCGTCTACAAGATGAAATAATATTTAAAAATAAATAAATACCGAACTTACTGTAAATTTAGTTTCTGCATTTAAAAGATTTTAACCTTAAACTCCCCGAACAAAATGATAAAACCATTCGCTACATCAAAAGAAAGAAAATACTCTGTTTTTTCACGAAAGGCAGATATATATTGTATAAAGTCGTCCCAGAATTCCAAAGTTGTCAATGACATTTTAAATGCAAGAAAAACACTTTCAATTATCCCCAGCACAAAAATCGTAATTAAATACACTTTAAAAGCAATTATCATATGAAATGACAATCATCCTTGTTTATCAGTCTAATTACAATGCGTTTTGCAGACATAACACATGTAACAGGTGTTTTGGTTTAATGAATAGAAACTTGAACTACTGTGAACTTGGCAACCTTAGGAATGAAGTACCTTCTCTTCAAAATGAATAGCGGTTAAAATCTTTAGATAAAGCACCAAATTCATCAATTTTGAAAAATTAGGACATTAAATTTTGAAAGGAATATATGTCAAAACATATTTATAAATAGGTAAGTACAAACCGAAACAAAGACAGCTGAATCAGAATAAAGATTCATTTTATAAGAAAAACTATATTAAACCATAATAACTAAACCCCAGATGTCTGACTGCAATGGCTGACGTCATGGGAATGTGTACATTGCAACTTTATTAGTGACCTCATCACTTGATAAGTATATTTTATGATATAGACTTAAACTTCTCAAACAAAATGATTAATTATTTAACTACATCATAAGATTTTTCACGAAAATAAGATAAACATTAGAATATTTATGAAGTAATTATTTGTTTGATATTTCTCTAAACTGTTTTAATTGTATTTGAAATGCAAGAATGATCCCTTAACACAAACATCTTCGAACATTACCACCACAGAAATCGTGTAATTAACTATACTTTAATCAAGATATGAAAGAAAAAGCAAGCAAGGTTTATTAGTCTCATTAAAAACCGTTTAGCAATCATATGATTTATGAATGGAAATGAATGACCCAGCGACCTGTAGCGTAAAGTTCATTAAATAAAACAAGTGAAAAAATGCGTAAAAATATACAATGTTTGTTCATACAAAGTGAATTCCGGTACCAATTAAAAACAGAAAAGATAAGGCACGACATTGATTTTGAAAGGAATCTTTGAAAAAAAATATATATATAAAGATAACTTGAAAAAAAATGAAAAGGAAGAAAGAAGTATAATGTAGGAAAAGACTTTAATTACTGGTGTCATAGGGTGAAGTAAGCTACATTGGACACGTGACTTCAGCTGATA
>MJUU01001638.1:5997-19691 GCA_002080025.1 Modiolus philippinarum
GCTGTAAGCTACCTATGGACCAAATATAAAGTTCCTACATCAAAGGCTTCTATATAAAAACTTGAGTTTACGCCGCTGTCGCCGTCATACTTTGCACGCCTATGTCTCGCTTTCCGTGACTTTTGTCGCGGGCGAGACAACAAATTATCTCCTTTTCACAATTTCGGGCAGCAACTATATTACTTCATGCGCATCTTCAGGTGGTGTACTACAACTGTGTAACATTTCATCAAAATCCAAGCAGCTGTTTAGGATAACATGTGCTGACAAGGTATATGGACAAACAGATGGACAGAGTGACTTTGTTTGCAGAACAAGAGCTGTCGCCGAATGGCAGCCAGTTATACCCCCGCTCATTGAACACTGAATCAATATGGAAAGTGCAAATTTAAGTGTGTTAGGATACACTGCAGGTGAGGACACAGTTCAAGTGTGGACACAAACAAGTATGGACCAAAAATTTTCAATATATTGGTGTAATGGGAAAAATTGATGAAGTCAAACAGGAAGTAGATGAGTGAAAGACTTGAAAAGGGGAGACACAGTACAACTCATCATACTTAAGCTTCAGACCAAATATCAATTCATTCCTACATACACATGCTGAGAAATCCTAGACGAAAATTTTCAATATGTGGCTATAGTGCGAAAAATCAAAGTTTTCATCAAATAGGAACTAGATGAGTGACCGATTTGTAAAGGGGAGATACAGTACAACTCATCATACTTAAGCTTCAGACCAAATATCAAATCATTACTACATACACAAGCTGAGAAATCCTCGANGAAAATTTTCAATATATGGCTATAGTGGGAAAAATCAAAGTTTTCGTCAAACAGGAAGAAGATTAGTGACAGATTTCTAAAGGGGAGACACGGTACAACTCATCATACTTAAGCTTCAGACTAAATATCAAATCATTACTACATACACAAGCTGAGATATCCTTGACGAAAATTTTCAATATATGGCTATAATGGGAAAAATCAAAGTTTTAGTCAAACAGGAAGTAGACGAGTGACAGACTCGAAAAGGGGAGACACGGTACAACTCATCATACTTAAGCTTCAGACCAAATATCAAATCATTACTACATACACAAGCTGAGAAATCCGTGACGAAAGATGATCTGGACGGACGGACGAACAGACGGACGGACGGACGGATGGACAGACGGACGGACGGACAGACGGACGGACGGACAGACGGACGGATGGACAGACGGACGGACGGACAGACGGACAAGGGTAAAACAGTTTACCCCCCTCTCCTTTGGAGCGGGGGTATAAAAATACTGCATCAAGATCCGACAAAAAATTGAAAAAATTCATTTTTTCCATTTGTCCCCCTTTGGGCCTCTTGCTTCTCAAAAACAGTATCCGTCAACATACACCAGTTGTGCAATTTTATTAGCAATAACATAAAACAAATCCCATCTCAATATGATAAATAACAAAGGGCTACGCCGACCGCAGCATGACACGACCCCAGGATGTTGACAACTGAAATTTGAACAAGTGTAATTGAAAGTGAGTGTGGACATACTAAAGAGCTTGATACAATAATTGCATGGACACAATAAGGGGATTGCCTCAGTAATTAGCTGGACACAAGCTAGGGAAAATGAAAATTAGCCCTTATGACTCCTTATGGTTCCTCTTTGACCCCTTATAGCTCGAAAATGGAAAGAGCTACACCAAATCCATTGACATACTACTGAAAGCTTATATCAAGTGGAATCCTAAGAAAAAAATCCCATCGAATTCAGACGAAAATAAAAAATTCATGTAATCTGCAAGTTTGCAGTTTTGGCCCCTTCGTCCCCTTATAGCTCCAAAACGGTAAGAGTTATGACAAATCTGTTGACATACAACTGAAAGCTTATATAAAGAGGAATCTAAAGAAAAAAATCCCATCAAAATCCGTTGAAAAATAAACATTTTAGGTAATCTGCAAATTAGCAATTTGGCCCCGTTTGGCCCCTTATAGCTAGGTAAGCAAACAAGTTACCAAAAATCTAATAGCAGAGTGCTGTGTTAATTTTTCATAAACAATCCATTGAAAAAAAAACTGCATCAAAATCGGAGAAAAAATTTAAAAAAAATTTTTTTTGGATTTGCCTCATTTGGGCCCCATTTATCTCGGGAAAGGTACATGCTATGTGAAATCCGTTGGCATATTACTGATTGGAAATTTCCTCAGGAGCACAATGAAAGAAACATCATCAAAATCTGATTAACAATAAAGATTCTACAGACAAATATGTGAAAACACCCAATTTAACCCTGTTTGGCCCCTTTTTTTCAACGGGTGGGGTCACAATGACCAAAACAACTGCAAGCCCTCCTTTTGTACCAAAGAACATTATGTTCAGATTTCGTAAGGATTGATCTACTGGAACAAAAGTTATTGGCCAAAAACAAAAGTGTCAACAGACGACGACAACAACGACAACGACAACTACATCGACGACGACAGCTCCATACCAATATACGACCGCAAAAATTTTTAGGTCGTTTAATAAGGATTCCACAGTCAAATATGTGAAAACAGCCAAATTCACCCCTTTTTAACCTCTGTGACCTCGACCTTTGACCTTACCTATTTTTTTATGTGCATATTTATGTTCCTCTTGACTAGACCTATACACTTGCCAAGTATCAAAAGTCTACCTTATATAGTTCAAATGTTATAGCCAAGGTTAAAGTTTCGGACGCACAGACAAACAGGACAAACACAATATGCCAACTATCTGTAAAATGGGATGGAATTCAGAAAATGCAACCAAAATAGGAGTTGCACATGTTCAATGTATATAGCAACACTCTGCAAAGTTTCAGACCTCTAGATGGAAAAACTGTGAGAGGAGTTGATTACACTAAATGGGTACCCTGTCTATAGCAAATTGTTGAAAAATGACAAAGTTCATATACATGTATCTGTAAAATCAGGAAATTTTCATAAAATGCATCCAAAATAAGAGGTGCACATGTTCAATGTATATAGAAACACCCTGTAAAATTTAGGCCTCTCAGTGAAAACCTGCAAGAGGAGTTGATTACACAAAAGTAGTACCCTATGTGCGGACACACTGACAGACAGACAGATGGTCAAACAGACGAACAGACAGACAGACTGAAACCTATATCCCCCCATACATTGTTTGTCCCATTTCCTCCTTAAAACATGTTTTATATTTTGAAACCTATTAGAAAACTGGCTACGTTCAAACATATCAGTAATTTCCAGTATTTTGTAATTTTCATGTATATAAAACTTTTCAAAAAAACTTTTTAAACTAAAATGTCTTTAAAACCATAAAGGCAATCCAATTTATATTTTAAATTTTATATTTTGGCTGGATGATTTATATGGAAATGCTACACGTACAGTGGCAGATCCAGACTTTCTGCTAAGGAGGGCCCGACCAATATTTTTTTTCAAAAGGGGGACCTGGAACCCAATTTTTTTAAAACCCCTAGAATTTTAAATATTTTCCAACCTAAGGGGGGCCTGGGCCCACCCAGCCCCCCTAAATCCACCACTGATGTATTGGTTACAATGGATATGTATGTGTTAACTTACTATAAAATTCTAAAAGTAAATTTATGTTGCTTCCCAATTTAACTGTATCATATAAATAACACAAACAAACAAACTCAGATACTGACCATATTTATAGACTCATAAATTACATTTATGCTTCTATTATTTTTAAATAATTCATTCACAGATATAGTCACAAAGTGTGGCCCAACAACCAACTGTGACAACATGGACCATTTTATCTATAATTCATCATTCAATTTTAATTAACAAGGAGTGCAACATTATAGATCCTCTCTCTTTGGTAGACCATTCCAATTCATTGTTTTTAAATTTTGGGTCTATTTGTTCATCAAAGCCTAAAGACTGTGGTCCTACTTTATAGGACCCTGGTTTCAACCACACTTGTAGTCCAATTCTTACAAAATAAGTTTTCTTTGTCTTTGGGTCTGTTAATCTGAAAGATACATAAAAACAAAAATTAAAAATCTATGTAGAAGTCTTATTTCTTTGTTATAATATTATGTCCCTAAAACATTTAAGATGCCATTGGAAGGTATGAATTAAACATGTACAGTGGAACCTGTCTAATCCAACACCTGAGTATTCCGAAATCCTGTCAAATCTGACGTAATTTTTGGATCCCAAAACATCTTTTTAAGTAATCTTAACCTGAGTATTCGGACATCCTGTATAATCTGACATATTTTTGTGGTCCCATGCTGTGTCTGATTAGACAGGTTCCACTGTACAATATGTCTCATGGATTTTATAATATATTTCCATAAAATGACACTTATTCTGGCAAAATTGTTTATCCTGTTGTGCAATTGTATTCCAGTTAGAAAATCATATGACACCTGCTCTTTCCATTATTTGTGAAGCTCTCATTTTCTCATTTGTTTTAGAGTTTACCATCAACAGGTAAGCTTTTCTATGCATGTAGTTACATTTATGTGTTTATGCACATTAAATTTCCAGCTTGAGGCTGACCAGAAGACTGACTTCAGGCTATCTGACAAGAAAAATACCAGTTGTCCATCAACATGGACTGCCTTCTTGAAGACCATGCCTTCCAATGTTATGGTTAACTCTGGAGAAATTGGGCAATGATGGTATTTAAAACAGCTGAATGCTTGAGATAACACACAGAGAGGTTGAAGATCAATTGATGTTGTATGAGGAGTACAAAGGGCACAATACTCCAAGTGGGAAGTTGCCTGCTAACCCCGAAACAACACTCTCACAGAATAGAATGACATAACATAAAATTCCTTTAGATAACAATACTGCATCATACAGCTAGTCATTTCAGGAAGAAACAGTTTCTACAACTTAAATATTCTGCAAAGTTCTTTCAATACATTGTCATATGTTACAAAGCTCTTGTTTATATGTGAAACAATTAAAAATCAACTAGCTGTACACGTAAAATCTATACTTCTCATTCTAACTTACATTTTGGATAGGAACACAGTCTTCAAACTACATGTCTCATACTTACTTATATTTGGGACTAAATTCATTACAACCGGCATATCTTATTGTTGGAGACAGGAACACAGGCTTCAGTCCACAGGTCTCTGGTCGTGATTTCTCTGTGTACTGTGTGATGGATGATGTAAGAATACTACAGGATCCACCTGTCTCACTCCCTGTAATAAGAAAACTAACTGAAATCAACATTATTTATGAACATTAAGAAAGTGCACCTATTTCTCTATTGCAAGAATTCTTTTGCTATATTAAGTAAAACTTGAATTGAGTACGGCAGAATCTTCCCCTTTAATGTCTGAGATTTCTATATTTTGTTTTCAAACAATTGTCAGAGATTCTGTACTCTCAACAAGTTAATCACCACCTTTTATGAAGCTTGGTAGGCAGTTATTATGGTAATGTATCTGTTCAACTCATATGATAAATGTAGCCCCCTCATCTGTGCATTGTAAGTTTTTGCTACACTTTGCAAAGAAGAATATTTTTTTAGCTTTTGTGACATAACAATTCCTATGCAGTGAGAGATTTACTCTTCTTCCTTAAATGGTGGTTTACAGTGCAAGATGACCCAAGTAAGATTGATGCACACGACCTCATCTTACATGGGTAAATAGTCAACCATAAGTTAAAACAATCGTTTCCATGATTTAACATCATAAAACACCCGACATGACAATGTAAAGCACACCCAAATGGCGATAACCTTGTTCATACGGTATAGGTTTGCAGGTGTTTCTTTCATATTTTACGGAAGAAATAGGAACTTGCATTCAATCAAAATTAAAGAATCATAATATCTTTCACTCGTGTAAGAAATTTTATGCCTTTTCCTCTTGTTTCGCTATGCTCAACTCGAAAATTTTTTTATTGTTTTCTTACCAGATACATGTAGATCTCCACTGTCAATAATTCTACGTAATAAATCCATCCTGGTCCCATAATACCCAGAATGCCACTTTTCTTGTACATTTAATGTGTGTGCTTTGTTTGGTATTCTACAAAAAAATCCAATGTGATTTATGATAAATTATATAATCCATCATCTAGAACAAAACTGGTTTGACAACAGAAACCTACAACTATGATGTAAGATTGTCACAAGCCATCCATTAATACAACCACAAAAATATTTTCAATTTTATGAAACATGGGGCAGTGTTGTGACCTTGCTAATATACATACACATCAAATTTTCATGTAATAAGACAAGAAAGGTACATGTCTTCCACCTCTAAAATACAAATTGGGTATTCTTTTACCTACTTTATTAACTTCTAATTTCATGTTCTCTAAAGTTCATGTATGTCTGAATGTATTGTAACACTTAATCATGGAGACAAAGTCAGAAAATCATATATTTGTCTCTGTAAAGAAGTTATCAAGATTGGCAAAACACAGAAATTCATGTTAATGTAAATATGAACTAGAGCTGTCGCCAAATGGCAACAAATTATGCCCCACTCACTGAACCCTGAATCAGTATGGCAAGTGCAAATTTAAGTTTGTGTGGACACAGTACAAGACTGGACATGATGTTATATTTCCCTTTTTTTCCACTGAATATACAAGTAAAATTCTGAGCCCAATGTCATTTCTATGGATGCTAGGCTACTTTTCTGTAAATGTTCATCTAATTTGAGGCATAAATTAACTTTCGACAATTAATATCAGTAAAAATATATCATATACTTATTGACTGGCTATGAGGACAATAGTAAGTTAATGGTACCACAAGACACAACTATTTCCTTATACTAAGGAGAGTGAAATAGTTGGGTGTAAAGGGGAACCATGAACCTGCTATTGTTCAATTAGATGGAGGTTATGGACAAATGGTATCTCAAAAGTCTAGAATCCAATCCTGGACAGTGTGGAATGTTTTGATCCAAGAACTAACAGGTGGGAAACAAAGAAAACGCCGAGTTTCTGCCGTAGCCATGCCAGTATGATTATTGCAGACGACAAATTGTATTTGTGTGGTGGCACCACTAGATCATCCAACGCTAAAGATGCCATCATCAACAGTACATCAAGTCTACATGTGTACAATGCACAAAGGGATTTGTGGGAGCATTGTTCGGACATGGTGATTCCAAGACATGATTCTGGCAATACAGCAGTTGGAGACTTGATATACATCATGGAAGGAGCTTCAACACAGTCCAGAATTCTCAGACCAGTGGTATGTTTCAACATAGATGCAAAAACATGGATCTGTGGCGTCAAAGACATGCCATATCCCTCAAAATGGATCAAATGTCTATCTGTCAACTTGGTTTAAAAAACAACAAGTAAATAACCGTAGTGTATTATTGTACTGAAATCAAAATCAAAAGTCATTATGATGTCATCTGTCCATAGTTTCAAAGACTATGGGCCTGTGAAAGACTATTGGCCAGTGACATCACAATGACACCTTCAGCGGAAGAATAGATGCTTTATTTTAAAATAGGGTAATTAGGAAAACATCCTCTGAGGTATAATAAAAGTCATATTCTTATTTACCTAAATGTAAATCTACACCATGACAAGGGTAAAGCATATTCTTTAGGAGGATCTCCTCTCCAATAGTACATCTCTTCTGCTCGTAATTTATGGCAAGTTTCACAGTAACATGTATTATGTGAAGGATCAAAATACCCATCTACAAATAAAAGAAATATTTTCTGGCACAGATTTTTAAGATCATCATGCAGAAAAATAGAAAATGATAAAATCAGGTCTTCAATAGGTAAAAGATAGAAAACAGAACATTCATTGCATTTTTTTCCTACCATTAGAAGAAACAAGCTGTTTTATAGAAAGCATGAGATAAATACAGTAGGACAAGCCAGCGTTTAATAACCAAATACTGTTAATTCATTTTTATTCGTTGCGTACCAATTTTCGTGGTTTTCGTGGGTGTCCCCAAACCACGAATTCAAATACTCAACTAAATATGATTTTCTTGTCCAAGCTTCAAACACAAATGAATGAACATAATGAAGGTCCTGATCAACGAAGGCCATAAACTTTGCACTTGTACCAGAGCCCCACATAACCTGATATAACCAATAAAGGGCTACGCCGAGCGCAGCATAATATGACCGCAGCATGTCGGCCACTGAAATTTGAACAAGTGTAAACTAAAATGAATGTGGACACAGTAATTTGCTAGACACAATAAGGACCTTGACACATTAATTAACTGGACACAAACTAGTGAAAATTTAATCCCTTATTACTAGGATATTGTAAGAGCTAAGAAATTCTGTTGACTACCATCAAGTGAAATCCGAAGAAAAAACTCAGGTTGAAATCCAATGAAAAATAAAGATTTCACATATTTTGAAATATTGCAATTTGGCCCCTTTGACCCATTATAGCTTGGAAACCAAAGAGCAACACAAAATATACTACCATATCACTGAAAGCTTACAATGAGAACAGTCTAAAGATAAAAATCCCATCAAAATCTAATGAAAAACTAGAAAAACTGTGAGCAAAGCTCACTAATAAATACCCCCACAACCCCATTTTATTCCAGAAAATTATAAAATCAATCAAATCAAATTCTGAAATAGGAGGTGCAAATCTACATTATGTCATAAAGACTGTGTTAAAGTTTCATGAAAATTTGTTCACTCGTTCAGGAGGAGTAGCGGATAAGAGATGGGTACCCCCTTGTAATGTAATGGCTAAGTCCATGTTTTGCTATGGGAAACCCCAAAAATCAATCAAATCAAATTCTGAAATTGGTGGTGCACATCTACATTATGTCATTAAGACTGTGTTAAAGTTTCATCAAAATCTATTCAGTGGTTCAGGAAGAGTAGCGGATAAGAGATGGGTACCCCCTTGTAATGTAATGGCTTAGTCCACGTTTTGAAATGGGAAACCCCAAAAATCAATCAAATCAAATTCTGAAATAGGAGGTGCACATCTACATTATGTCATGATGACTGTGTTAAAGTTTCATCAAAATCTATTCAGTGGTTCAGGAGGAGTAGCAGATAAGAGATGAGTACCCTCGGGTGTAACAGAGGGACAAGTGGGGGTATAATAAAGACTTCATATATTTCTAATAATTGCAATTTTGACCCCTTATAGATCGGAAATGGTAAGAGCTACATCAAATCCGTTAACATACATCTGACAGCTTACATTGAGAGGAATCCAAAGAAAAACATAGGTAATCAACGATTACAAAATTCACCTCGTTGTGGCACTTTGTCGCAGCAACCCAATTTTGCCTGGATGCTGACCTACCATCAGAGATGCATGCACGTGCAAGGTTAGATGATCCTACCATGTACAGTGACTGAGATATCAACTCAGATGTAAACTTGAATGTAAGTCTCTCAAGTGGAAAATATAGGTCAAAGTGACCTAATTTGGCCTGGATGCTGACCTACCATCAGAGATGCATGCACATGCAAGGTTAGATGATCCTACCATGTACAGTGACTGAGATCTGAACTTGGACGTAAACTTGAATGTGACTGAGGTCTGAACTCGGATGTAAACTTGAATGTAAGTCACTCAAGCAGAAAATATAGGTCAAAGTGACCTTATTTTGCCTGGATGCTGACCTACCACCAGAGATGCATGCACATGCACAGTTAGATTATTGTACTATGCATAGTAACTGAGATATGAACTAAAATGTAAACACTCAAGTGGAAAATATAGGTCAGAGAGACCTAATTTTCTTGGAGGCTGTGAGTTAACCCACACAGCGCTATGTTAATTTTTCATAAGGAATCCAATGCAAAAAACTGCATCAAAATCAGACTAAAAATAAAAAATTAAAATTTTTGAAATTTGCCCCTTTTGGGCCCCATTTATCTCGTGAACGGTACATGCCATGTGAAATCCGTTCGCATACCTCTGATTGGAAATTTTCTCACGAGGACACTGAAAGAAACCCTATCAAAATCCGATAAATAATAAAGATTCTACAGTAGAATATATGAAAACATCAAATTCAACCCTTTTTGGCCCCTTTTTTAAAAACAGGTGGGGCCACAATAACCAAAACTATGCCAAGCCTTCCCTTTGTGCCAAGGAACATTGTGTTAAAATTCCATAAGGATTGGTCAACTGAAACTAAAGTTATTGACCAAAAACAAAAGTGTCTACAGACAACGACTACAACGACAGCACCATACCATTATACGACCGCAAAAATTTTTGCGGTCGTATTAAAAGGGGTATATATGCATTCTTTTGAACCTTTAATAGCAGTAAAATAAGTTAAAATGCCTTATTTCAAGTGTTTCCCAGTTAACAAATTCACTGTAACTGGCTTCCTGTTTTGTCAGTTAAGAAGTTTGGACAAGAACCATCTCAATTTAGTTTTGATAACATATTATTAATTAAATTTTATCATTTCAATTATGTTCCACTGAAAAGGATACGTTTATTTTGCAATGAATACAGGTGTCTATTTATAAATAATGAAAGGATTAAGGTTATGTCAGATTATTACCTAATTACATAATATCTACATATTAAAGTGGATTCTGCTTAATTGCAAAGCCCATTTGTCAGAGAAAATTTTGCGATTAAGCAGATTTTTCGATTAAACGAAAGCCCAATACAGACCGGAAGTACAGAACAGCTGACGACAATTACGATACCTCTGACTGCATAAATGTCAATATTGTGAAATATTTGTTAAATATTTGTATTTTCATTTATATTGTTTGATATTCAATCAATAAAAATTTTATGTTTGTGAAAAATAAAGTTTTATAAACTTCTAGAGTTGTTTTATTCTTGTCTGGGATCGAGAATGTAAGTACCTGTGTGACCTTTGTTGACCTACATCCAATAATATGTTTACATCGTAGTTATGTTATTCCATTACACTGTAGTAATGATAAACATACACATAGTTTTCTCTGTGTTTTATTTGTACATTGTTGAAATTGTTTGGTCCACAATTTGGGACATCTTTGACAAATTGTGTATAAATAGGAATAGTGTCACGTGACCAATACATGAATATTTATAAGTAGCATTCCAATTATAATAAGTCTATTTTATAAATCATAATTAGCGTGTTTTTTTTTTAATTTCCTTTGTTAATTGCCCGTTTCCTTTACTCTAATCAATGATTATCACACACATTAATTATGTTTACCTGTAAATCAGATGACTGTGAAAATAGGGGATTCCCCATTTTACCTGTGTTTACAATCTTCGAAGATCTTAAGTGCAGCAAGTTTTATGTTTAATCATAAGTTTTATTGAAGTAAGAACAACAAATTAAGAAAGAAGAAACACAATTTGTTGTAGTAAATATTTTATTTCAGCAAATAACTGCAGTTGGACATTCATACATGTGATCTGTGTCACTGCCAAACATCTGGTATTGATCTGTTCCAAAAATACTCTTGTCAGTATTATGCAAATGTCGAAATTTTTCCTTTCGTTTTTGCAATCTTTCATGCATTTTTAGCAAATTTTCATTTGCTAATAAGCAAATTTTGCCATTAACTGCTTTGCGATTAACAGGAGAATTTAACATTATTGAATGGGAAATGGATCCGTGTTTTGATTTCTTTTGCAATTAACCGAATTTTGCGATTATCAGGTTTGCGATTAAGTGGAATCGACTGTACTATGAATTTTTAATTACAGGTGACACTTTAATTACAGGTACATTTCTAAATTTTGATGTTTTGACATTAATACTGAAGATACTAAAGCCATGAATTTTAGAATTTTTATTTTTATTAATTTTTTTTTTTGGGGGGGGGGGAATATGCAATCCGCGAATTTACGTACACAAAGAAATGTCTTTTTTTCTCTACCCACAAAAATTGATACACACAAATTAAATGAATTCACAGTACTCCATATTTGTATACTGTGACTTCAGAAAAGGGTAAGTATGTACTAAAATTTCAAAGTATTCATATGATGTTCCCATTTTCAGAATAATATAGTCATCCTTGAAATACTGCAGTTCTTTAATGGTCCCTTGCATATTACCTTCCACTCTAAATGTCACGTTTTCAAAAAGTTAAATAGTTTCCATGTCATTTATTCCATTGATATACATGTATAGCCATCCTCACATTTTGTCAAAATTTTGTTTTTTCAAAGAGTTGGTACTATATTGTGGGTGCAATGCAGTTTTGTTCACATACACTGTCTACTAAAACAATTTTTTTGTTAAGAACCAAACTAAGCAGTAACAAATGTTGTTCAGTAAAGTTTCAAGTTCTGTATAAGGTGAAATACAGTCATGGGACATAAGTATTCATGATTTTCAAATTTTACAATGCAATTCATGTGAAAGGGTTTATTGAAAAAATTCTATTTGGCTCATTTTTTTACCAATTTTCTCCAAATTATAACATTAAAAAGAGCTTTACAAACAGTTCCTTCATATAATTTTTGATGTTGTAGTTTTGATTTTGTCATAATTGAAAGACAAGTATAAAATTTTGATGTCAAAATTTACATACAACTTTTGCAAATTGTGAAGTAAAATATTTTACTGTGTATTAAAATAATGACAACATGAAAACTACATTACCAAAATTTATATGAAAATTATTGGAAGAAACTGATTGTCAAGATTTTTTAATGATGCACTTTTTATGAAAATTGGACAAGAAATAAGCTATACAGAATTTTTTTAATGGATATCATTTTTATATGAAATGCATAGGGAAATTTCAAATGAATACTTATATCCCATGTCTGTAGCTGTTAACATACTAAATATTTGTATGACACATGAATAAACAAACGAGTTAAAATTCTTGTCAAACTGCGATAAAAGGTAAAACAAAAAATATATACACATGTCAAAATATAAAAGATTAAAAAACAAGCAGAGGTAGGATTGGCCAAGATCATCGACATTAATGTCTTCAAGGGGCCGTGGAAGAGAAACAAAAATGGCTGAGAAAATAAAATGTTACATTAAAAGTTGAATACAGGTAAAATAAATTTGATGTTTATAGTTTAGAGTAATAGTTTATAGGTAAAATATATTTGACGTTCATTGTTTAGAGAGTGGAACCCAATAGTTGAAGAAATCCCCAAATGGGTACGAGCAGGAAAATTTAGCCCTCAACATGAAACAATCAAAGCTCCGATGGAGCTGAATCTCGAAGCCCTGAAATTCTACATGTGGCAAAACTTCGTAGTCATCCAAAGAACTACTGCATTAAGTTATAGTCCGTGATACGTGAAAATAATCGGATTGTGTGATTTCGCATGTTGATTTATTGCTATTATATATTATCAAGCGCATTTGGCCACTTATTGCGAATTTAAAGGCGTAAAAACTTCTTAAAAGGCGACCGCAAAGCAAGAGCCTTTTAAGAAGTTTTCAGTCTTTAAAATCGCAGTAACTGGCCAAATTGCGCTTGATAATTAATTTGTGCGAAAATTCGAACGAACAAATAGCGATGTTTGTATTTTGAATGCTACGAAACATTTACTACACTATTTTAAGAATACACACTACAACGACTCGTTATTGATTTTTTGTAACTATGAATGGGGACATGTTTGACCTAAATAAATAATTTAAATCATAATTATAGAACACCAATCCCTGAATCTATTAAGCACTAATTGATACTCAAAACAATAAATACGTTACTGACTTTGAAAATTTGTAAACGTAATGTTATAATACTAA
>MJUU01001638.1:20435-33336 GCA_002080025.1 Modiolus philippinarum
CTGATGTCTGAATTCTTCATTAGGAGAGGATATCCAATGGAAGTGATTTCCAGGGCTGTTGACTCTGTTACTACAATTTCTCGCAGAAAGGCAATGACAAAAAAGAAAAAAGAAAACAGCGAAAGAATACCTTTAGTTCTAACTTACCATCCTCTCAATGTCGCTATACAGAAAATATAAGTACAGAATTTCAAAAAAATTATACAAGATGATCCACTGATGGCTGAAATATTTCCATCTTTGCCAATTACAGCCTATCGCAAAGGAAAAAGTTTAAGAGATCACTTTGTGTCCAGCAAAATCAGGACCAACCAGACCAGTAACAACAAGTCATATAGGGGAACACGACGTTGTGGTCGCAAGATCTGTCAAACTTGTCCCTTTACTATAGAAACCGAATTCATCAAGGGTCCTGATGGTTCTTACAAAATCAGTTCTGGTTATACTTGTATAACCAAGATGTGATATATGCCATAGTATGTAGACGGTGTCACAAAATATATGTTGGTGAGACTTGCCGCAGACTGGGTGATCGCTTTGCTGAGCATCTTCGATCCGTAACAGCTCACAAAGACACACCCCTCGGTAACCATTTCAGGTTTCGCCAACATTCTATGGAAGACATGAGCGTGACAGTCCTTACTCAGGTTGACAGTTCACGACAACAGCGACAACAGTTAGAACAACAGATTATATTCACTCTGGGTACCCCAAACCCCAAAGGTATAAATATAAAAACTAGTGTTTAATGTACTATCCTTGGACTGGTATCTTCAATTTTATTTATTATTTATTTTTACATTACATTTGTTATTTGAATACTTTTTTGATATATATATTTTCTTATGATTAATTTTTGTTTCTTGTTGAGGGCTAAATTTTCCTGCTCGTACCCATTTGGGGATTTCTTCAACTATTGGGTTCCACTCTCTAAACAATGAACATCAAATATATTTTACCTATAAACTATTACTCTAAACTATAAACATCAAATTTATTTTACCTGTATTCAACTTTTGATGTAACATTTCACTTTCTCAGCCATTTTTGTTTCTCTTCCANCATCCGATTTTGAAAGGAACTTGCGCACTATATTTTATTGGAAGCACGAAGATCATCTTTTAGAGCTGTTAATAGGCTTGAAGCCTCATGCGGGGCACGTGATTTTTTCTTGCCATATCAATATCTCTCCAGCCATTTCATGGCTTCGAGATAAAAATTAATCATAAGAAAATATATATATCAAAAAAGTATTGAAATAACAAATATCTTTTATATTTTGACATGTGTATATATTTTTTGTTTTATCTTTTATTGCAGTTCGACAAGAATTTCAACTCGTTTGTTTATTTATGCTTACACGAACTGCCGCACAGCACTCTTTATTTTATCTTTATTTTATTTTGTATGACACATGAAATGATCTCTATTCCTCTGAAATTTTACTTTTTCTAATTTTACTTTTAAACATACCTGGAATTCCTAACTGTGATTTTATCCGAGAACAGATATTTTGATATTCACAATTCCTAACTAAATTTGGTTCTACATTAATACTTCTACCAGTTTTCTCTTTCACAACTGTAATGTGTAAAAAATAGATTATGTGAACTGCTCTTGTCATCACATAAGAAGTACCAAAAAACATATAGTTTTTAGAATATGATAGCTGAAATACTATCACATGATCATTCATTGAATGGACTGGTAAATCAAAGGTCAATCATTCTATAATTTATTTATCTTCCTACATGCACATCTGCATAAAGTGTCTTCCCTTTGTGTAAATTTTCATAAATATGCTTCAATTGGTTTAAGAGAAGTTGCACTTACAAGGTAATCTTTGCAGAAGGAATAAATGAAAAAGTCAAAGTCAAATTATCTCCCTTTCATGCATTCCAGCAATAACTATTGTGAAAGTACTTTGTTTGTGAAGTTACAATTTAGTGGATTTCGTGGTTCACTAAAACCATGAAATTAAGTTCCCAATGATTTGCATTTTTCCCAAGAGTTTTAATGCATAGAATTTTGAAACACCATGAAATAGTAGTATTCCTAAAAACTGATGTCCACAAATAAAAAGACTTCCACAGTATATTCCTTCATGAACACATCTGTATATAAAAATCCTTCCATGTGCATTTTTCATCACAGTCTTTCAAGTGGCTAAAGAGGAGTTGTGCATACAAAATGTGCAGAAAGGGGGATGAAGGCACAGGCAGACAGTGTGATTCCCATATGCCCCAAAAACTTTGTTTGCAGGGAGGGGGTATAATAATTAATCCTATGTATTTTCCTAAAACTCTGTGTAATTAACTACATCTATATATGATATATATTTATTACTTTTGCTGCAGTTTGGCTAACAGTTTCCCTTGTTAATAAACCTCAGGTTTCACTACAACAAGTATGAGTATGATAACTGTATATGAACAAACTTCAGTAAAATTTGATACACAATACAATATAACATTACCATCATCAAAGTCAGCCTTCTCTTTGTCTTCAGCAATACACATTGGTACAGGTGACACTCTCTCTGTGGGTACTATCGATACCTGTAACCATAGAAATATATAAATATACTTGAAAACAGAACCTACAAAACATAGAATGCAAAACCATCCAAATTAAATCATAGAAAAGTTGCTGTTCAAAAAATACATCCACATTCACAATAATATTTGTCTACAATGGAACTGGAAATAAGCAATAGCATTGTACAAGTAGGATCAACTGTTGGATCTTCATTTGATTGGTTTTGAATTTGTCTTGTGTTCTTGTGTATTTTACCACAAATGCTTTCATGATTTAAATGACAAAAAAGGATGGTAAAAAATAAGATCACAAGCCCTCATCATGTAGCACAGAGATTTCACAACAAATACATGATGTCCAAAGATAATGACATTAAATTTGTATTTTTGTGACATCACAATTTTTTTGGTCAAAATGGATTTCCAATTATTTTTCATAAACAGCCAAACCTTGATGGCTAAAACACCCAAGGGACCAATGAAAACAATTCAGGCTAATGGGGTGTTGGAGATATCATGGTCAAAATTTGTTTGAAATTGAACATAAGAACCACAAAAAGTGTTCGAGACATCCAAGCGTTCAAGTCGTTACAGTTCGAGCCATCAAAGTTCTAATGTAAGTGTCAATATATATATTTGTTACCCCTCACAAAAGTTCCTTTCGAAGAAATATTATAAACATTTATATTGTATTTCTTTTTTTAGGAACATCTGTTATACAAAAGTTCATTCCGTTAAGAACAAATACTGTAAAATTTGTTCCTTTGGAAAAGATATTTATCAATTATGGACTTTTTACGAAGTCAATATGTTAAATATGGACCTGTTAGGTTTATATTGACCGAGGACGAAGTCCGAGGTCAATATATTCCTGACAGGTCCATATTTAACATATTGACAGAGTAAAAAGTCCATCATTTTTATATTACATATGTAGTTTTATGATATCTCATTACATTTTTGTGGAGGAAAATTTTGTCAATACAATTGAAATTTAATTAGAAATAGAACCTTTATTTGAAGTCGCATGTGGATCTGCCATTATCTAAAATGGGTTACATGAGTGCTTGTAGGATATATAAATGCCGACATTTCTCTTATATTTGCAAATAAAAAACAAACAATAAGCCTTTTTATTAGCGTGTTTACGTGAAATGTGCAATGAAACAAACATGTGACGACTGTTAAATATATTTTTCATTGATTTCAGTGGTTGCTCTGTAAAAAACATTTTAATATCCCCTTTTATTTCTCCGGCGGAAACTCCTAATTAATGTGTACAGCATTTTCCAATATTTTTTAAAAATATTTTTTCATTAGACCTTTCTCAATAAAAAACTACAGTCTGAAAGTCCAACCAGACATTTAGCGCCAATAAAACTAAAAATAGAAACATAGCGTCAATATACTTAAAAATAGAAACAACGCTGAAATATACTAAATATTCTTAAAATCACGTGAGTATATTAGCCAATGAGGTTAATAGGAACTTATACCATATGTAATATNGTTCACAAGTTATCAGTCGGAAACCCTAAAATTCGCAAAATTCCAAAGTTTCAAGGGGCATAACTCCAGAACCCCTTGGACCTCTGAACCCAAAATCGAACTTGACCAGAATTTTGTGTAAAACAACTTGCATACCAAGTTTTAAGACCTTGTGTTATTTCGTTCACAAGTTATCAGTCGGAAACCTTCGGGGGACGGACGGACGGATGGACAGACAAACGGAGGGACAGACAGACAGACGGACGGACGGACACACGACTGAGGGTATCACACAATACCTCGCCACTTCGTGTGGCGGGGTATAAAAATGCATAAATTTTGAAAATTTTACGGAAAAAGGGCTATAACTCTAAAAGGGTTTTTCCGATTTTCTTCAAAATTGCAGGGCAGATAGATCTCGTCATTCTGAACAATTCTACTCCGTCAGATTTTTGATATCTGCAACGGTTTTGAAGTTATTTGCCAAAAACAGGAATTTACCCCCATGTTCTATTTTTAGTAACAGCAGCCATGTTGTTTGGTCTACTGACATAAAAATCACAAGCTTGAAAGTGCATACCCTGGTGATGATTCAGGCCAAGTTTGGAAAGTATTGGCCCAGTAGTTTCAGAGGAGAAGATTTTTGAAAAAAAAGTTAACGGACGGACAGACGGACGACGGACGCCGAGTGATGGCAAAAGCTCACATGGCCTTTTGCCAGGTGAGCTTAAAAGGCACAAAGTTGGTAAACAGGAAGTGGTGATCTGATATGGCTAAAAAGGGGAGTCACAGTATAGGATGCCATACTGATGCACCAAACCAAATATCAAGTGGCTGTCATGTGTAGTTGCTGAGAAAAAAGCAACAAAAAGTCACAATTTTGAAAATTAAATTAAAAATGTACAAAGTTGGTAAACAGGAAGTGGTGATTTGATATGTCAGAAATAGGGAGACACAGTATTGGACCCCATACTGATGCACCATACCAAATATCAAGTGGCTGTCATGTGAAGTTGCTGAGAAAAATGCAACGAAAAAAGTCACAATTTTGAAAATGAAAGTAAAAAAGGCACAAAGTCGGTAAACAGGAAGTGGTGATCTGATATGGCCGAAAAGGGGAGGCGCAGTATAGGACCCCGTACTGATGCACCATACCAAATATCAAGTGGCTGTCAGGTGTAGTTGCTGAGAAAAATGCGACGAAAAATTCACAATTTTGAAAATGAAAGTAAAAAATGCATAAGGTAGGTAAACAGGAAGTGGTGATCCAATATGGACGAAAAGGGGAGGCAACGTATAGGACCCCATACTGAAGCACCATACCAAATATCAAAAGGTTGTCATGTGTGGTTGCTGAGAAAAATGCGACGAAAGTTTGTGTGACGGACGGACGGAATGACGGACCGACAGATGGACGGACAGAGGTAAAACAGTATACCCCCCTCCTTCGGAGTGGGGTATAATAATTTTTAACATTAGTTTTAAAGTTGCGACATCAATACCTATTTAGAAATCAAATTTCATTGAAATCAGACAATATTGAATTTTCCAGCCTTTTTAGCGGCAATTTTGAAAATGGCGGTCAACGAACAATTCTTAACATCAGTATCAATACCTATTTGGAAACCAAATTTTATTGAAATTGGACAATGTTGAATTTTCCCGCCTTTTTTGGCGGCCATTTTGAAAATGGCGGTCCACGAACAATTTTTAACATCAGTTTTGAAGATGCAACATCAAAACCTATTTGGAAACCAAATTTCATTAAAATCGGACAATGCTGAATTTTCCCGCCTTTTGTGGCGGCCATTTTAAAATGGCAGTCATCGAACAATTTTCAGCACACGTTTTGAAGTCGCAATATCTATATCTATTTGGAAACCAAATTTCATTGAAATTGGGCAATGTTGAATTTTTCCGCCTTTTTTGGCGGCCATTTTGAAAATGGCGGTCAACGAACAATTTTTAACATCAGTTTTGAAGATGCAACATCAAAACCTATATACAGTTATATACAATTATTATTAAATTGTGAAATAAGTATAGTTTATGAAAGTATTTTTGCAAAAAAAATGTAAAAATTTGTACAAAAACACTTTTTTGCTCTTGATTATGTAACAAATAATTATTTCTAATAAAGTGATAGCAGGGAATTTCTCTAAAATTTAAAAGAGAAAAGTAAACCAAAGAAGATTTGAAAGCAGAATTTAAAGGGAAATAACCCATAACCATATGGCATTGAATTTCTTTTTTTTTTTTTTTTGGTGAAAAAGGTCAATTACTACAACACAGGCAATTGGATTTTCTTCAAAATTTCAGAGTATGTAGATCTTGATATGCTGAACATTTTTCAAATTTACACTTCACCTCTATCTGTTACAGTTTTTGAAATAAAAAATGAAAAATGCATAAATTTTGAAAATTTTACAGAAAAGGGGCTATAACTCTAAGACGGTTTTTCCGATTTTCTTCAAAATTGCAGGGCAGATAGATCTCGTCATTCCGAAAAATTCTACTCCTGTCAGATTTTTGATATCTGCAACGGTTTTGAAGTTATTTGCCAAAAACAGCAATTTACCCCTATGTTCTATTTTTAGTAACAGCAGCCATGTTGTTTGGTCTACGGACATAAAAATCACAAACTCAGGCCAAGTTTGGTAAGTTTTGGCCCAGTAGTTTCAGAGAAGATTTTTGAATAAAAGTTAACGGATGGAAGGACGACGGACGAAAGACGCCGAGTGATGGCAAAAGCTCACATGGCCTTTGACCAGGTGAGCTAAAAAGGATGGTAAAAAATAAGATCACAAGCCCTCATCATGTAGCACAGAGATTTCACAATAATTACATGTCCAAAGATAATGACATTAAAATTGTATTTTTGTGACATCACAATTTTTTTGGTCAAAATGGATTTCCAATTATTTTTCATAAACAGCCAAACCTTGATGGCTAAAACACCCAAGGGACCAATGAAAACAATTCAGGCTAATGGGGTGTTGGAGATATCATGGTCAAAATTTGTTTGAAATTGAACATAAGAACCACAAAAAGTGTTCGAGACATCCCAGTGTTCAAGTCATTACAGTTCAAGCCATCAAAGTTCTAATGTAAGTGTCAACATATATTTGTTCTGCCTAACAAAAGTTCCTTTCGAAGAAATATTATAAACATTGATATTGTGTTTCTTTTTTTAGGAACATCTGTTATACAAAAGTTCATTCCGTTAAGAACAAATACTGTAAAATTTGTTCCTTTGGAAAAGATATTCTATAATATTCTATCCTTTTGGAACAAATGTTATGACAGAACTTCTGTTCTGTGACATAAGTACTGAAGTTCAAAAATTTAAAAATTCCTAAAGATGTGTATAAATGTAATAACTCACTTGTTCACACTGGCCGTACAGATCTATCAAACCATAACATGGATTACTGATGTCTCTCATGGCTATACCTTGGTCTACACCATTAATGTACACATGTAAACAGAACTCATTATCTACCAGTAATCCTACTGTCTGTCCAAACTGTAACTTGTCTAGATTTGGTCCATAATGATCTTTAACCTGCCCAAAACAAAGTGTTAGTAATTCAGATAGTTCATGTACACATGAAAACAGAATTCAATATCTACTAGTATTCCCACTGTTTGTCGCAAGAGTTTGTTATTAAGCACAACTCTTGCTACTGTATCCCAGCGAATCAAATTACTGGTGTTGAGAACTTGGATGACATGACAGAGGTCACTAATGCAGCAGAGGATGATAACTCTACCAGAGCCTGAAAATGACTTGTCAATTACCGGACAAAGGATGGCGATTTTCTCCGGGTACTCAAGCCCTGGCCTCAGGCTTGTTCCATCACTTAGCCTGACCACTGGAACTGATATACATGTAGCTGAAATACTGCTGAAAATGGTGTTGTCTCCCAAACAAACCAGAATGACTTTGAGATTTCCATACTGAAGTTCTAGATTTTGTTTTTTTACCTTATTGGTATACTTTTATAAATACACTTGTCTAAGTACAGTTATAGATTCAATTGATAGAAACGAGTGCACATAAAAATACTACACCTGGATGATACAGGTAAAATTGGAAAATTAGAAAGTATCTTTAATAAAATCTATTGAATATTCACTCTGTCGATATGGAAACCCATATTTTAGGTACAGAAACTGATCAACTTTTATAAAAACAGTAGAAACTCTATGGTTTGGTTTTGTAATAACTATCTTGTTTTCATCCATAACTTTTCTTTTCCCATGATGTCATTTCAACATGGATTAGAAAAAAATTCAGTATAATTTTTCCTATTCCACCTTACTCTACCTTACCTTTAAACCAGAACTATACACAGCATCTCCTTGTATTAAAACACAGGACTTTTTAATCGCTAAAGCTGATACAGGAAAATTACTTCTGTCTGGTGGAAATCCAAATACACCTACTATTAATGAGGAACTCCATCGTGTATTCAATTTGTCTATTCTTATCTGAAAAGTAAAAACATTCATGGTCATATTGATAATTCTGTTAGTTTAAATAGGAAGACATCATGAACAAATATCAATTGAACAGTATAAACGACAATGAAGAACTCTTAATAAAGATGGAAGCCAGACAACATTGTGAGTAATTTTCAATGGCCTTACATAATTTCTACATCTAATGCAATAAAAAAAGTGATGTTGTATACTCATAGTCAAAGATTACCACTTCTTCCGTAAATGATGGTTTAGAGTGTGAGACGACCCATGTGTGATCGATGCACGCCACCTCATCTCCCATGGGTAAATGACCAACCAAAAGTGTTCATTTTTTTTGATACCATAATCATAACCATGACTAAATGTCATAAAACGCCTGACGTCACAATGCAAGTTACACTCAAATGGCGATGACATTACTAGCACAGCATGGGTTGCCAAATATTTGTTGTTGTATTTTATGGAAGAAATAGCTACTTACATTCGATCAACATCAAAGATCAGAAAATCTTTCACTCATGTAAGAAATTCGTAGTCTTATTCTCTTGTTCTGCTGCACTCCATTCGAGAAAAGAAGGAATTTCTTACATTCATGAAAGATATCCAGACCTTTGATCTGCCCTCATGTAAGAAGCTTTCAACTTTTTCGGTTCTGCTACTTTCTGATTAATTTTCACTTTGACGTTACCTGATATCTCTATCTAATGTATCATATCTACTAACATACCTGGAATAATTTATTTCTCTTTAGGGGATTACTTGTAACAAGGATGCCCTGGTTATAACTACCAGTTCTTGTAGCTGTAGTGTTATTTTGAGATAATGCTATATTTTTCCCATGGTTACCATGGAAAACAACATCATTTCCGCCAACTGTTTCACGATCTTGATCTTTGTCCAGCTAAAAACAAACATAAAATAGATGTAACTTCAAAAGCATGTAAAAAGAAAATTTCCTTTACCCACATAAAACTTATGAAATTTTTTATATTTTTCATTATGGCGGACAGTTCAACCAAAACAGATGAACATGCCAGGCTGAAGATTACGTAGGTTGTATGGCCTTTGTGCCAATTTTTAAATGGCTGTTGATCACAAATAATATTTCCTGCAATGACATGTACAAAGGTCATCAAATGACAAAATTATATATATATATATATATATATTAGTAGCCATAGCTTGTGTGCCTGTCTTTTGTCTAAAATATTTGTGTATTGTTGTCTTTGATTAATTTTTAGCATAGTTTCATCAGCTCATCAGCACGTTAAAAGCTCCCCTAATGATGTTGATGTCATGCACATATTTGAAAGTTGTAGCATTTTTTGCTTTTTCACAGGCTCCAGATGTTTTGAGGTAATTGCTTGTATCACCTACTTTAATCCAAAAAACTGTCTGAGTAAACCCAGATTAAACCAAAAAATGGTCTATTTTGTCCTTAACAATCTATACAATTTGATTTGTCAACTGAAGTTTCTTCACATCAGGAGACCTTCAGACCCTATTGTAGCCATCAGTCTGATCAAATGTCACTTCCTTCACCTCTGTTATTTCAGAAATTGTAGACACCTGAGGTCTCATTAACCAGTTACGGGTCAACTGGTCCCTAAGTCATAAAGTTCCTAAAAAATCTAAAATTTGAAAGGATGTTTGAAGTGCTAAAATGTTTATTCTTTCAGTAATAATATCATGAGAATACTTTTTTGAAAGCTGATTATGTATATTTATTGAGACAATTGTCATATTTGAAGCTGGTGTTTGAATATTGTTTTACTGGGTGCGTAATAAGGCCCTTAAAAGGACTGGGAAGCATGCATTTTTTCAAATGTAAATATTATTGTTTATTTCATATTTTTATTCGGTGCCATTTTGGGAAAAATCTAAACGGTTCACCCCATATTTTTATGACAGATTTAGATTCCTTAGTTAAAATGCTTCGAAATGATATACAACTCAAAGGTCAAGCTAAACCTATATGTTGAGGGCAAACAGTGGAAAATGGCTGATTTGCCTTGAAGTAAATGGCAACGTCGTAACTGGTATATGAGACCTTAAGAGGCAGGCGTCATCATATCTTTGAATAGGTTTTGCCCTTATTCACCTTAGCAACCATTCATTTTCTTTCCAAAAATTGCACTAGCTTGTCAAATTATGGCCTGTTATCATAAATATATGGTTGAAAAATGGAAATAATATTTTATTTTCTCAAAAATGGCCATAACTTAGGTTCACACAAGTATTTCATGCTGCAGATCTATTTTCCCTCCCTATTTTTGTTTCATTAATAACATTTATCTCCTTCCCTGTAGGCTTTTTAGGTAAATATCAGCCATATTTCTATTTCTGTACACCCCTGAAACCTACATTATACCATTTTGAGAGATATTTATTACCCATTTTGTAAAGTTTATTGCAAAACCAATGACTGTGCGCTTCATATGTGATGTCAAACTTCTCTAAATTTGCTTGCGACATACTGTATTTGGATATGCCAGGAAATCTTAACCGGTTATGGAACCAGTACATATTGGGTATCATTTTACTCGCACAAGTGTGCACTTTCAATTGAAAGAGCAAAAACCCTCATTTTTAATTCAAGTTGAAATCTTAAGGTCTCATTAATTAGTTCCGGGTCAACTGGTCCCTCAGTCATAAAGTTCCTCAAAAATCTAAAATGTCAAAAGAGGATGTTTGAAGTGGTTAAATGTTTGTTCTTTCAGTTAGAATATCATGAGACTACTTTTTTGAAAGCTGATTATGTATATTTATTGAGACAATTGCCATATTTGAAGCTGGTGTTTGAATATTGTTTTACTGGGTGCTTAATAAGGCCCTGAAAAGGACTGGGAAGCACATGTTTTTTCAAATGTAAATATTATTGTTTATTTCATATTTTTATTCAGTGCCATTTTGCGAAAAATCTAAACGGTTCACCCCATATTTTTATGACAGATTTGGATTCCTTAGATAAAATGCTTCGAAATGATATACAACTCAAAGGTCAAGCTAAACCTATAAGTTGAGGGCAAACAATGGAAAATGGCTGATTTAGCCTTGAAGTAAATGGCAACATACTAACTGGTATATGAGACCTGGCTTGTCAGCATGAGTTACTTCCCTTACTTCTGTTATTTATGACAGACACTTTACTATTCAGCATAAGTCACTTCCCATTATCTCTGTTATTTCAGAAATTGTAGACACCTTACTTGTCAGCATGAGTTACTTCCCTTACTTCTGTTATTTATGACAGACACTTAACTAACTGGTCAGTTTATTTTAAGTTACTTTCCCTTATCTCTGTTACAGGTATTTCTAACATTGTAGACATCTGACTTGTCAGCACAGGTTACTTCCCCTTACCTCTGTTAATTCTGACACTGTAGCCACTTGACTAGCCAGGATGAGTTACTTCCCCTTACCTCTGTAATTTCTGACATTGTAGACACCTGACTGGTCAACATGAGATTATCTCCTCCTGAATTACTTATCACAGAAATAGACTCCACAGAGCCATATAAATCTATCACAGCAAACACATTCTGTAGAATAAATGTAATTAAGTATTAACAAGAGGCTCTCAAGAGCCTGTATCGCTCACCTGGGTCCTGCAGCACTATAATTCCCAATTGATGGTCCATCTTTGGTGGTGTATGTACATAAAAATCAGAAACTTTTTATAAAATTTAACAAGAGAAGAGGCAGTCGGAAACGACAGCTAATCCCCTCGCCAGTTTATAGAATGTTTGTCTAGTAATATAAGCACTCAAGGAAGTTGTACTATTCAAGATCTGGCTTGTTACTTAAATCTGAGCCAGTCATGCAAGAAATGTATTGACCTTATTTCAATCAGGAGCCTCATACCTAAAGCATATATGCATCTACTGATGAAAGATTAATCTTCTGCAAGTTGTAGTATCTAAAATTCAGACTGTAACACAAACCTTATCCTAAGTCACTCATGCATGAAATGTAGGTCAAAGTGACCTAATTTTTATCTGGAGCTTTGTAACTTTACAAGATGCATCTACATACAAAATATCATTCTTCTAAGAGTTGTAGTATCTAAAATCCAAGCTGTAACACAAACTTTAACCTAAGTCACTCATGCATGAAATGTAGGTCTAAGTGACCTAATGTTTATCTGGAGCTTCCTAACTTTATAAGATGCACCTACATATAAAATATTATTCCTCTACAAGTTGTAATATCCTAGATCTGGACTCTTACAAAAACTTTTAACATAAGTCACTCATGCATGAAATGTAGGTCAAAGTGACCTAATATTTACCTGGAGCTTCATAACTTTCCAAGACGCATCTACATACAAAATATTATTCTTCTACGACTTGTAGTATCCTAGATCTGGACTCTTACAAAAACTTTAA
>MJUU01001638.1:33453-54820 GCA_002080025.1 Modiolus philippinarum
TATTCCTCTACAAGTTGTAGTATCCCAGATCTTGACTCTTACAAAAACTTTAACCTGAGTCACTCATGCATGAAATGTAGGTCAAATCCACCTTTTCTATATATCATCCTCAAGTTCTCCTCAAGATGATAAAACATTGTCCATCTACAACTTGTTATTCAAAAGATATATGGTCTTAAGTTCGAACCGACAAACGGACGAACGGACAAACGGGTCAAACACTATATCCCCTCCCCAACTTCGTTGGGTGAGGGGATAAAAAAAAAAACAAGAGAATTCAGTCATGTACATGTAAGTATATCCATTTTACCTTATCAGTAAAAGCATAATATACAAAATATACATCAAATTACACATGAACTTTCATATCAAAGGAATAAACTAGTAGAGGGAGCAGTCGCAAACAAAAGCTAATCTCCTCGCCCACTGTAAAGAAATTATAACCCAAATATAATCTAAAGATGTATGATCCACTGAACATTAAGATCATTGATGTGTAACATGTAGTTTCTCAGGTATAAACATTAATGGAAACTTTAAACCAAGTCAGTCAGGTGTTAAATGTAGGTCAAAGTGACCCAACTATCATCTGAAGCTGCACCACTTTCCAAGACTCATCCACTGACCAAAGATGATTGATGCGCCAATGTAGTTTCTGAGAAATAAACCTGAATGCAAACTTTAACCAGAGTCATTGAAGCATAAAATGTAGGTCAGAGTGACCAAATTATCATCTGAAGCAGCATCATACTCCAAGACACAACCACTGACCAAAGGTGATTGATGTGCCACATGTAGTTATTCAGATATGAACCTTAACACAAACTTTAACCGGCTTCATTGAAGCATAAAATGTAGGTCAGAGTGACCCAATTATCATCTGAAGCAGCATCACTCTCCAAGATGCATCCACTGACCAAAAATGATTGATATGCCACGTGTAGTTTCTCAAATATGAACATTAACCGGAGTCATTGAAGCATAAAATGCAGGTCAGAGTTAACTTATTATCATCTGGAGCAGCATCACTCCCCAACCCAAGATGATCAATGTTCCACATGTAGTTTCTCAGATATGAACCTTAGCACAAACTTTAACTTGAGTCATTGAAGCATAAACGTAGGTCAGAGTGACCCAATTATCATCTAAAGCAGCATCACTCTCCAAGACCCATCCACTGACCAAAGATGATTGATGTGCCATATGTAGTTTCTCAGATATGAACCTTAATGCAAACTTTAACGGGAGTCATTGAAGCATAAAATATAGGTCAGAGTGACCTAATTATCATCTCAGGCAGCATCATTCTCCTAGACCCATCCAATGACCAAAGATGATTGATGTGCCATATGTAGTTTCTCAGATATGAACCTTAATGCAAACTTTAACAGGAGTCATTGAAGCATAAAAAGTAGGTCAGTGACCCAATTATCATCTGAAGCAGCATCACTCTCCAAGATGCATCACTGACCAAAAATGATTGATGTGCCTCATGTAGTTTCTCAGATATGAACCTTAACGCAAACTTTAACCTGAGGTGGGAAGAATGGACGGACAGACAGACAGACGGGCGACATGCTATATCCCCTCCCCAACTCTGTTGGGCGGGGGGATAATAAATTCCACAGCATGCTTTGTCCAGTCAATTTATGGCTTCTAACAACAGTATTGGAAAAATTCTATCATTTGATTATCATAAGGAAGCCTGGTGACATTCAAATATGGTAACATGTATATCAGATTATATGTTATTTTAATTTTGATAAACATGGTGTTAATAAACAGCTAATCAAACAAATATAACTAATGGTGCATGTTTTTCAAAATATTCTTAAGTTTCGTGGTACATTATTCATGATCCACTTTCACTTTATATGCACCTAAAATCAACCTGAATTTTATGGGCCATGCTCGATTATCCTGTTCAGGACATGTTCTGTCTGTTCTATGGAACATTGATATTCGAGTACCATAGAACAGGAATAGAAAATTCGATATGGAGGTCAAAATCTACATTATTGTGATTTTTACAGTAACAACCCTGAACTCATTGGAAAATTAAAGAATTTATACCTTATATGTAGTTAAATAGATTAATTTTGGCATTTATTTTTTGTAATTTCGAAATTAAATTCTGACCACCAGTTTAAAGTGCCCACATCTCACTATTTTATAATGCCAAGTTTTGTAACAATCCACTTGATGAGTGCCCTGTGTTTGTCTATATGTTATAGACGTCCACTAGCTTAAGACACTAGTGCTTTTGACGGGAAACGGATGACAGTTATTGTAAGAGTACTTTGCCAGTTTAATTTATGTTTGTTGACAACCCCGCATCCGTGACCAGAAAAGACATGAATGTAGCGTTGTTAGACATTTAGCATAGAATTCCGCTCAAACCGGTGCTAGGGGCCGTCTTGAACTAACTATGAGGTATGAACAAAGCTCATTGTTGAAGGCCTCATGGTGACTCTAAGATGAAGAACAACAATAAAAGTGTTGTTCCTTTGCTTGTTTTCACCATGTATTTGTAGAGACTTTGTCTTGTGTGCATTTACTCCATATCCTTTCATTCACCATCTGCCTTAAAGTTTACACAAAAACATGCTCAAACATATTTAGTTTCTTGTGAGAGCATGGAATATTGGGAAAAGCATTCTGACTCCTAAAATTGTGAAAAATGTATTTCTTTTTTAATTATTGCCATTGATCTTTATTGATTTTTAAATTAAGTTCAACCACTGAAACAGACAGGCGTGTACATTTCCACTTATTAATATTTTAGATCGGCACGCATATTTGATTATGACTGCGTGTATTACTTTCCAATGAATCTAACATAAATAATTGTTAAATTTCAACCTCTTGTATCAACTTTGTGTAAACATTGAGATTTTTATATTTTAGTCATTACAATAAAGCCAATCATCTAACAAGTTTTCTAACTTAGTCGTTCGTATTTATTGCCGCCATTTTGATTTCATAAGCTGTTCTGAAAAACACAACCTCATTAGTTGGCACAGATGGAACATGTTGTGCACAGATATTCTGACTCACTCGATTACTGTTCAGAGTGTTCGGGGTGTTCAGAAGCTATAATCTAGCACCGCCCTGGTCTACAACTTACATGCAAAAGTTGGAAGACAGTATGTACAATTGTAATTACTAACACAAAAAATTATGGACAGAGCAGAAACCTTCAGACAACTGAGGGACAGACCCAGACAGGTTATGGTATCACATATTACTTCAAAATTTTTGTTTAGCACAAAAATCAAGTATGTTTCTTCAGCATTTGACCTGTATTATCAATGAAGGGAAATGGAGTAAATGCAAATGTATCTCTTTTTTACTCCTGTTTATACAAAATTACATGTACAATGTTTAAACTCTATAGCTGCATTATTCTTATTTTCCATAAAAAGTTCACCTTTGGAATGTTTGAGGCGGCAACACCCATATCTTCTCCATTGATGTAAACATGCATGGTACCATCTGAACATCGCTTTACCCCAACTCTGTTACCAACCTATAATTAATTTAAAACTATTATATATATGTATACATCTACCATGTACTTTTATTGTTTAACTTGATGAATTTAAGGATGAACAGGTGCCCTTTTTACAGATCCAAACCCTTGGCAGCGAGAATACATGTAAATCACTTCTGCTGATAAGTTTTGAATTTATTCTCATATCATAAACTATCTGCTTGGAATCAATTCATCTATCAACTTCTGGAGACAAAGTTGTACAAATGGCCACCTGTAGGGCCAAAATTTACAATAACTTCTGTGTTATTGACTCAAGCTTGTATTTCTCTAGGTTTACAACGAATGGAGATATCAATTATTAATAATTACAGTCAAACCTCATTGTGTGTTGTACATTATTCAATAAAAGAGGAAAACAATTCATACAAACCTCAAGTCTGTAAAGAGATGGAGCATAATTTTCTTTGATTAGTGTTCCACATTTTCTGACCTCTGCTCCAAGGACTACCCAGGTGGGTTTAGACACCAATTCTGTAGCCCTGGCTGGGACTAAGGACTGTGGTGTTGAATCAGAGATGGCTAAACTTGTCAGTCCAATGTGAAGTGATCCTGACCATACCTTAGAGAGATTTTCCACCCTTATCTATAAAAACAAGGATAGCAGTAAAGCATTGTACATGCATATAGAATACCTGTAAATATAGAATATCCTTCTGGTGTGAATTGGTTATGACATTTCTTCTATTGAGATACAGTCGACTCTCGTTGTCTCGAACTCTGATGACTCGAAATTTCGGTTAAGTCCAAATTTTGTCGAAGTCCGGGAAAAAATGCCTATTTGTCTATGTTATTTTACTTCTTTTTAGTCGAAACTGGATGAGTCGAAATTTCGGTTTTCTCGAAGTAAAAATTTAGTCCCTACAATGAATTTCCTTGTAAAAGTCAATGGTTATCTCGAACTAATTACGACGTGTCAAAGTGTCAAATCATTTTACCTGTCAAGGCCCTGTGTCACCATTAATTAGTTTATTACACCTTTCGATGATGATTGTGATTTGATGACTTGTTACCTGTATTTCTATGATTAATAAAACTATGAAATATTTTATTAATGCAATTAGATTTCTTTTATTTAATGATCAAAGACCATTGTCGGCATTTGTGTTTTTGACAAGATGTCTACGCTTGGTTTGTTTAAAATAATAACCGTTATCCGAACTCAATGGGTCGTTAAAATAAGATTGTTGTTATTAAAATCTTGATGATGTTTTATTAATAATTACAATTTTAAACAAACACATACGCTTGTGGATGAATAGCAATTGGCCAAGCGGATCTTGAACATTTTCGGCATTTCTTTGAAGCAAAGGATTTAATGTTTTTACTTCATTTGAGAAAATTAATGAGATTTCATATAAAAATGGTATCAATATGGCTTTTGGTATGCCTTTCAGAATGTCTTCTGATGATACTGTTACACGTGATCTTGGTGAAGGACCCGGGCCTAGTCTGGGGGGGGATTAGCCAATATTACAAATGCTGATCAAACCAGTGAAGGACCCGGGGTAAAACCCGGGGGGATAGCTGGTTCGGCAGAAGCAGGTAAAGGTATTAAAAGAAAGTTAGATGTTAAGTCTTATGAAACCAAGTATGACACAATTATGACAGTTGAACGTGGTGGTAAGTCTAAAAAGCAAATTGCTGCTGATTTTGGCATTCCAATGTCTACTCTTTCGACATGGTTAAAAAAAAGTGAAGACATAAAAACCAAATTGATTGGTGTTCCATGGAACACTTGTGTCGCCTGCACTACAGAAGAGCTATTTTTGGTCCAGTGAAGCTCTAAAAATTTTACGTATAATGTCTAGATTAGGAGAAAAGCAAATTCTGCAAATTTGGTTAAGAATATGAATTATAGTTTTAAGGACTTGCAGATTAACAATCTGATTTAAAATATGAGCTTAGTGGCTTGGCAAACCTCTAGAATCAGTAAAAAAAATCTAAGTATAATGTGCATAACCAGACCTGATATACAACATATACTGAAAATTAGGTTGGAATCTGACAGACAGTTGTGAAGGAGTCGAAGATTAAAAAACCCAATTAACAAATGAGCTTTTATGGCTCTGTTAACCTCTTAAATCTGTAAAATCAAAATTTTAAATATCGGGTGCGCAACTACATCAAGTAATCAAAGTATTCTGAAAGGCTGGTTGGAATATGATTTACAGTTTTGAAGGATTTTCACATAAACAAACAGAATTAAGAAATGAGCTTTTCTGGCTCAGTGAACCTCTAAAACTACAAAATCAAAATTTTGAGTATCAGATGCACAACTACATCAGGTGAACAACATATCCTGCAAGTTTGGTTGGAATCTGACTTATAGTTGTGATGGAATTGGGGATTAACAAACCAGATTACAAAATGAGCAATTTTGGCTCTGTGAACTTCTAAAATCTGTAAAATCAAAATTCTATATATAAGGTGCACAACTACATCAGGAGCCATATATCCTGAAAGTTTTGTTGGAATCGGACTGGCAGTTTTGAAGGAGTTGCGGATTCAAAACAGACAGACTCACAAATGAGAAATTTTGGCTCTGTGAACCTCTAAAATCTGTAAAATCAAAATTCTAAGTATCAGGTGCACAACTACACCAGTTAAACAACATATCCTGAAAGTTTGGTAGGAATCGGACAAGTGGTTTTGAAGTAGTTGTGGATTCAAATACTGTTGGGACGACGCAGGACGACGACGACGACGTAGGACGATGATGACGACGCAAGACGACGACGATGTAGGACGATGACGACGACATAGGACGACGACGATGACATAGGACGACTACGACGACACAAGACGACAGATAGTAATCCCTATTTGTCGACTCTGCTTACAGCAGGCGACACAAAAATATCTTTCTGGTGAGATGGGTGCACAGAGAAAAAAATGTAGAACTGCTAAATTTCCTGAAATTGAGGAAGCATTGTTAAAATGGTTTAAAACTGTAAGAAATCAAAATCTTGCTATATCTGGTGATTTATTAAGAGAAAAGGCTAGGTTTTTTGCTACAAATTTGGGAATTTCAGAAAATGACTCTGAATGTTCATCAGGTTGGTTAGAGAGATTTAAGTCACGCCATAATATCACCTTTAAGAAAGTTTGTGGTGAATCAAAATCTGTAGATGAAAATTCTGATGAAATTAATGATTGGAAAATTAAATTAGCAAACATATTGAAAGATTATTCACCAGATCAACTCTATAATGCATATGAAACAGGTTTATTCTTTAGACTGATGCTTGATAAAACACTTGAATTTAAAGATGTAAAATGCCATGGTGGCAAACAAAGTAAAGATAGGCTTACTGCTTTGGTATGTTCTAACATGTCTGGAAATGATAAGTTACCAATTCTTGTTATTGGCAAATCAAAAAATTCACGATGCTTTAAAAATGTCAAATCTCTACCAACTGATCAGGCTAACAAAAAAGCATGGATGACTTCAGAAATTTTTACAAATTGGCTTCATAAATTAGACAAATTAATGACAAAAAGAAAAAGATCAATAGTAATGATTGTGGACAATTGTCTAGCTCATCCAAATGTGCCAGGCTTAAAGCCAATTAAATTTGTGTTTTTACCACCCAACACTACAAGTATCACTCAGCCAATGGATCAAGGTGTAATCAGATATCTAAAATTGCATTATAGAAAGCTAATCATTCAAAAAAAGATAAGAGCTCAGAATCAGTCACTTGCAATGAAGAAGATGAACCAGCACCAAAACGACCACCAGTTGCCGCTGTTATGTCCGCATTAGACATTATCACCGCACAACTAGAATTTCAGAATACATATGTAACTCCAGTGTTGCAACAAAGAAATTTAATGATGTGTCAAATTTCATAATGAAAGAACATTTACTAAGTTTATGTGTAAAACAAAGTGACATTTCAGAGTTTATGACACCCAGTACGTCTGCAGAATAGTGCTTTTATGTAGTGACTTTAAATTGTGAAATTGTTTTCTCATCCACAAATGTTATTGTTATTGTTCATATAGTGCTTGATCATTTAAAATTGTAATAAATTTTGTAATCGCTTATTATCTTTATTTTATGCAGTATCTTAGTCTTTAACACATTTGAAACAAGTTTATATTCTTCTGACAACTTAAAATTACGCTTTGAATTTGAACTTAAAAAGCGTAATTTTCGGTCGTCATTAGAAAGAAAATAACTATGACAATAAAAAAACTATTTTATTCAACATTATTCAAACAACATAGAAACATAGAAAAACAAGAATTCATCAAAGTACATACAATAACAAAAATAATTTACGACAACCCAGTATACACAGAATATATAACCGGATCCAGTTGTACTTATTTTGTCATACTCGTCCATGGTTATCTCCCCTTTCTGCTGCTCGAACTTCATTGATTTCGTTAAGTCGAACTTCGGTTGAGTCAAACTTTTCTTCTGGAGACTCCAATTTCGAGATAACGAGAGTCAACTGTAGTTAAATTTCAGATTTTTAACATGCAAACTTCAGCGGACATCCATATGTTAAAAATAGAAACTTTTTTCATTAGTGGATACCATGAGAAAAATATGCATATAATCATGAGAACTTGATGCTTTATATCCATAGTATTTGAAGCATAAAGTTATGCACTCAAAAAAATATCCCAGTAATTTCTACTCTGTTTCTATCAATAAAGAAATGAAAAGATTTATGTAAAAATGTTCTTGTAAAGTAATCATGAGATAAAGTTAAAAATTACCTCAAAGAGTTCATCCCGTTTAAGTGGATCTGAACTGAAGATAAGCCCATGGTTAAAATTTCTGTTCCGACTAGCAGAGGATCCAGTATTTTTTATCGAAATATTCTTTCCACAGCACTGACTGAATTTGTGTGTCACATCTACAAAAGAAACATTTTTTTTCAATACACTAAATATTTGAACATATGTGACGAAATGAAAGCAAATTTCATCTTTTTTTATTTTCATTTTTTTTTATTTCTGTCCATCACTTGTTTCCTTTTTGAGTCCCTTAAACAATTTGGATCCGATTAAAAACTCTCCTCCCCCCAAAAAATTTGACAGGGATTCATCTCACATTCCAAATATTAGTTTGGCTTGCTTTTTTTTTGTCTTTCAGAAACTTTATTTGACAGTTCCAGATTTAACCCAAAGGCCATTTAGATCCATATTTGGAAACAAAAATAGTTTTGCCTTTCATGCAATTTTCTTGCACGTCTTTAAACCTCAAAATTTCTAAGACTATCTTTTTATTTCATGTCTTGAATGATCATATTAACATCAATATTATGGCCAGGTGAGCTGATTTAACTAAACAGAATATTCATACCTGTCAACCTTCAATGACCAAAAATCTGGTCATGACCTGCATTGGATGGTAATAAGTGATGACCCTAAAAGATGTCTCGCCCGTCCCTGCTGGCCTCTAAATTGATGTGAAATATAAGTGAACTAATCAGAAAAGTGAACATGCTCACTAGACTGTGAAATTGAGGTCAAGGACAAAAGTCACCTGCCAGACTGACATGTACTACCCAAGACCTATCTACAAACCAAATATTATCAACCTACCACTTCTAGTTACTGAGAAATGGACTTAAGCAGAAAAACTTAACATGGCCACTAGACCGTGAAATTGAGGTCAAGGACAAAAGTCACCTGCCAGACTGACATATACTACCCAAGACCAACGTACATACCAAATATTATCAACCTACCACCTCTAGATATTGAGAAATGGACTTAAGCAGAAAAACTTAACATGGCCACTAGACCATGAAATTGAGGTCAAGGACAAAAGTCACATACCAGACTTACATGTACTACCCAAGACCAATCTACATACCAAATATTATCAACCTACCACTTCTTGTTATTGAGACATGGACTTAAGCAGAAATACTTAACGTGGCCACTAGACCGTGAAATTGAGGTCAAGGACAAAAGTCACCTACCAGACTGACATGTACTACCCAAGACCAACCTACATACCAAATATTATCAACCTAACACTTCTAGTTATTGAGAAATGGACTTAAGCAGAAAAACTTAATGTGGCCACTAGACCATGAAATTGAGGTCAAGGGCAAGTCACCTGCCAGACTGACATGTACTACCCAAGACCAACCTACACACCAAATATTTTCAGCCTACCACTTCTAGTTATTGAGAAATGCAGAAAAATGTAACGTGGCCACTAGACCGTGAAATTGAGGTCAAGGACAAAAGTTACCTGCCAGACGGACATGTACTACCCAAAACAAATCTACATACCAAATATTATCAACCTACCACTTCTAGTTATTGATAAATGGACTTAAGCAGAAAAACTTAACGCGGCCACCAGACCGTGAAATTGAAGTCAAGGTCACATGATGTTATGTCCGTCAGGTAGCACTCGATTAGAACTACCACTGGACCAAATATGATGTTCCTACATCAAAGGGTTTTCAAAATATCCTGTATTGAAAAAAAGTTAACGCTGTCGCCGTTGCCGCCACCATCGCCGCCACCATCATACTTTGCACGCCTATGTCTCGCGGGCGAGACAAAAAATCAGTTCATAATGTGTGATGAACTTTTTTCATCCAAATTATTCTATTATAATTTAGCAACAACTTATTTACTTATCAAGCAATTTATTTACATACTTTAGTACTCACTTACTACCTACTTATAAACAACAGACATGATAATTAAATTTCATGTCTATTGAATTCCTTTGGCTTTGTTTCACATTTTCTGACTGAGATTTACTTGAACCAAATTAAAACTGGGCATACTGTGTCAATTTTTAATTCTGACCTGAAATCGTTGTTGATCGTTGAAACTATTGAAAAAGTTCACTGTCTGAATTACTAATCACCAGGTCACTTGATTTTACCCAACGCCCCAATCAAACTTTATTTCCACCATGAACACTTGTAAAGTTTTCCGTTTTGTGGGTTGTTGACAACGTTAACATTGCTGGTCCAGATAATGGTCTTTTCCATTGAGTGGAAGATATTCCCAGTACACTCAATGCGTGTAGTTATCTTAACAAGAGGCTCCAAGGAGCCTGTATCGCTCACCTGGCTTTCAGTTGCTACAATCAAGCTAACATTGTAAGTTATACAGTTGACCTTCAGTCTCTCAAACTTTGGTAGCTCGAACTGTATTTAAAGTCTGATAATGTTTTACTATATTTCTTTGTTGGGCTTTTTTTTACAAAAAACGTTCTTGCTAAGGACCACTTTTGACACCAGTTTTGAAACAGAGACATCATTTCTTAAATGGCTGTCAATAAATCAAAGTGCAGCCTGCACTGAAAAGGAGATTGATTTTGAGGGTAATAGTTTGACAATTAATACTGACAGGTGCCATGTAAACTATTCTATCATTAATTGTTTATGAAGTGCAATTCAAACAATACTTCTACTGAAAAACTTATGAACAATCAGGCTCATTCACACATTTAAAATTCATTCAAGGCCAGTGTTCAATCAGGGCTGTTTAAATTTGGAAATAATTATTAGTCCACTAATTTTGTAATAAAGGGCTACGCCGAGCGCAGCATGATACGACCGCAGCATGTCGACCACTTAAATTTGAATAGGTGTAATTTAAAAATGAATAAGGACACAATTAAGAGTTTGACACAGTAACTAGCTGGACACAAACTAAGGAACATTAAAATTAGCCCTTTTGATCCCTGAAAGCATCCGAAACTGTACGATTTAAGCAAAATTGTTGACAAACTACTGACAGCATATATCAAGATGAATCCAATGAAAAAAATCCTCATCGAAATCCAAAATCCAATTAAAAATAACGACTTTTGCAATTTCGGCTCCTTTGACCCCTTATAGTTTGGAAACAGTAAGACATATGCAAAATCTGTTGATGTACTTACAACAAGAGGAATCTAAAGAAAACTAGACATCGGAGAGATGGCAGCCATCTCTGTGGGCCCCGCTGTAATATAAGTGCAAATTTAAGTGTGTGTGGACACAATACAGGTGTGGACATAGTACAAGTATGGACACTACACAAGTTTGGACACCATCATATCATCAAGATATCAACAGAATGTGAGCAATAATCTGACCTTTAAGACAAAGGTAATGGTCAAAGGTCACCAATCATTGTTCATGACAGGTTGCCTTGAAGTGATCTATCTACATGCAAATCTCAAAAGCCTATCTCATAAGACAAAAAAGATATAGCCCAGATACAACTTGTCAGTACGAAAGCATCAATCTGCCCTTGACGACAAAGGTCAAGGTCAAAGGTCACCAATCATTGTTCATGACACATCGTCTTGGAGTGATCTATCTACATGCCAAATATCAAAAGCCTATCTCAAAAGACAAAAAAGTTATAGCCCGGACACCACTTTGTTACGGACGGACGGACAGACGGACGGACGCATGGACGGACGGACGGACGGACAGAGCGATTACTATAGGGCGTTCGCCACTATGTGGCGGGGCCCTAATAATCCCATCAAAATCGGATGAAAAATAAAAAATTTAGGTAATCTGCATGTTTGCAATTTTGGCCCATTTGGCCCCTCATAGCTTGGAAAGGAAACAAATTACCAAAAATCTGATGGTGCAGCACTGTATTAATTTTTCATTTAGAATCCATTGCAAAAAACTGCACCAAATCAGACTAACAATAAAAATTTTAAATTTTTTTAAATTTGCCCCTTTCGGGCCCCATTTATCTCATGAACGGTACATGCCACGTCAAATCGGTTGACATATTTCAGAAAGGAAATTTCCTAAGGAACACACTGAAAGAAACCCCATCAAAATCTGATAAATAATAAATATTCTACAGCCAAATATGTGAAAACACCCAATTTTGCCCTTTTTGGCCCCTTTTTTAAAAACGGGAGGGGTCAAAATAATGAAAACTAAACCCAGCCTTCCTTTTGTGCCAAGAAACACTGTGTCAAAATTTCATAAGGATTCATCAACTTAAACTTAAGTTATTGACCAAAAACAAAAGTGTCTACAGACGACAACGACGCCATACGACGACGACGACGACGACGACAACAGCGCCATACCATTATACGACCACAAAATTTTTTGCGGTCGTATAAAAAAAAATGCACTTTTTATACATTTATTTAATCATTCAAAGTTTATTAAAGAAAAGGACATGCAGAAATTTACAAAAGTGTATTTAGATATAAAGATATATGTGAAGAAAAAACAAACAAAAAAAATTGCATTTTGAATTTACCAATCTGAAATTTAAAATTATAATTACTGTAACCTATGTTTCTGACCTAACTTATTTATTCTAAAGTGTATTGATTTACAGAATGTACATTATATAATTCACCTGTACACATGAGTAACCTTCAGGTATAACACCACTAATTCGGAAACCAGTCGGGCACATATGTGAATTTAGTCCTTATAAGATACAATATAGTTCCAATAAAGTGTTTATTTTGTTACATATTCAAAGTGTTGGCAAGTGAATCTTATTTAATTGGAAAGTTTATATTGTAAGGCTTCTTATACAATTTGTACAATTTATACAATTTTGTCAAGATTTATACAATTTTGTCAAGAAATAAAAATTTTATGGGCATGGGCGGCGGAGGAATTTTTTCTGTCAAATTCATGCAGGAAGTACTGATCCTTGTGTTGTTCACTTCCGGGAACCAGTTCTTTCTTATATGCAAGTTAAGGGGGGTTGATTTTCTCATGAGAGTTTCTTGAAAGGTGCCTTTTTAAGTTGAGACACGTGTCACTTCATTTGAACTTTTAGTAAAATTTGTACAAAGTTTGAAACATGAGCAATTTAACATGGGAGTCTATGGGAGACTGAATTAGTGGTGTTATACCTAATACAAAAAAATCACAAAAATCGGATTTCCTTCAAAAGCTGCTTATTTTGATACCTAACAATAAAGTTGGACCCATATTGTCGATTTTCAACTTATTTTGTTGTCAGCGGCTTTGGAATACCATATTTGGACATTAAAACCGATGTTACGTAATAATTTTACGGGTTTCACGCAAACAGTTGAAATACGCATTGTAAAACCAAAATATGTATTGCTTATCGATTAAAAGCCGAAATGTCACGTTAGAATACAGCAAAGAATGTGTTTTAATAAAAAAAAAGACAAAAATTCATTAAATAAAGGAAATTTCAAGTGATTTTCGGACCTTCCAATTTGCCATTTCTATCATAAGCCGGAGTTGGTCTCAAGGCTACTACATCTCATTTAGATGGTATTAAACTGGTTTTTATTCCTCAGATTTGCAAAAACAGACTCAAGATAGCTGTGGTTGCCTCGAAAGAACTCTAAGCGAGCAATTTTTGCCCATAGAAAGTCNACCGATGGGGAGGGGGGTTAAGCATTTTTTTCATAAACGATAGGTCTAAAATCTTAAGACTAGATATCAATGTATGTTTTCAACATATTTTCAGCATCAAATAAGTTACATTTTAGAAGTTCACTCCAGTACAATGCAGTTAGGAACCTTTAATAGACCTGATAATGCAATAGTATGGAAATTCCAAAAATCCAAGTGCAAAAGCACTAATATGCACGTTTATATTTCAGCCCATAAATTTTGTGATTATGGATTTTTCTATCTGAAATTAGGTGTTTTACATTACATATGCATTGTAGAACACGAAATAAAAGCAGTAATGGATCTACGGGCCATTATTTTCTGTTATAGGTATAACACCACTAATTCGGAAACCAGTCGGGCACATATGTGAATTTAGTCCTTATAAGATACGATATAGTTCCAATAAAGTGTTTATTTTGTTACATATTCAAAGTGTTGGCAAGTGAATCTTATTTAATTGGAAAGTTTATATTGTAAGGCTTCTTTTGAGCCTAGATTTATACAATTTCGTCAAGAAATAAAAATTTTATGGGCATGGGCGACGGAGGAATTTTTTCTGTCAAATTCAAGCAGGAAGTACCGATCCTTGTGTTGTTCACTTCCAGGAACCAGTTCTTTCTTACATGCAAGTTAAGGGGGGTTGATTTTCTCATGAGAGTTTCTTGAAAGGTGCCTTTTTAAGTCGAGACATGTGTCACTTCATTTGAACTTTTAGTAAAATTTGTACAAAGTTTGAAACATGAGCAATTTAACATGGGAGTCTAAGGGAGACTGAATTAGTGGTGTTATACCTTCACAACTAGTATTGTGTTACATCACTACAGATAAGATACAATAAACAGGATTGACCTTCCAATAGAGGTCAGTTTATATTACTGAGCAATTCAAAGGTGGCGAATTGGTTGAGCAAATCTTCACTATGCGACAGAAAAAGTTCCTAACATTTTGTCATAAATAAACAATATTTTCAGGTAAGGATGTAATAAATTGAATATCTTTTCTTGTTAATCAATGATATTAGCATAAATCTTCATTTCTGTAGAAATAATATGACAGAAGTAAACATTGTAGTGCTTTCTTTGTAAATGCCAAGTGGCACAAAGGAGGTCAATCTCCTTAACAATTTTTAACACTGGTTTTGAAGTCGCAACATCAATATCTATTTAGAAACCAAATTTCATTGAAATTGACGATGTTGAATTTTACCGCCTTTTTGCAGCCCTTTTGACAATGGCCGTCAGAGAACAATTTTCAAGATCAGTTTTGAAGTTGCGACATCAATACCTATATGGAAACCAAATTTCATTGACATCGGACAATGTTGAATATTCCCGCCTTATTTGGGGGCCATTTTGAAAATGGTGGTCAACGAACAATTTTCAACATTGGTTTTGAAGTCGCAACACCAATATCTATTTGGAAACCACATTTCATTGAAATCTGACAATGTTGAATTTCCCCAACTTTTTTTGGCAGCCATTTTGAAAATAGCGGTCAACAAACAATTTTCAACATCGGTTTTGGAGTCGCAACATCAATATCTGTTTGGAAATCAAATTTCATTGAAATTGGACAATGTTGAATTTCCCTTTTTTGGAGGCCATTTTGAAAACGGTGGTCAATGAACAATTTTCAACACCAGTTTTGAGTCGCCACAGCATGGCAAACATTTTATCAATTTACACTGAACCTTATTCTTCTATAGTTTTGGAAATAAAAGACGAAAAGTATGAATATTTTGAAAATTCTGTGAAAAAATGGCAATAACTCCTACAAGGGTTTTTGGATTTTCTTCAAAATTTCAGGATGGGTAGATCTTGATATGCTGAACATTTCCGCAATTTACCCTTGACATCTATCTGTTTCACTTTTTGAAAAAAAAATAAAAAATGCACAACTTTTGAAAATTTTACAGAAAAAGGGCTATAACTCACGATTTTCTTCATAAGATCTCATCATGCTGATCATTTTAACCCTCTGTCAGATTTTTTATATCTGTAACGGTTTTCGAGTTATTGGCCAAAAACTGCAATTTACCCCTATGTTCTATTTTTAGCAACGGTGGCCATGTTGTTTGACAAACCACCTAATCGAACACAATTTTGTGAAGCCATACTCTGGTGATGATTCAGGCAAAGTTTGGTTACATTTGGCCCAGTGGATTTTTTGAAATTGTTGACAGACAGGTGGACAGACTGACAGATGGACGGACGACGGACACATAGTGATGGCAAAAGCTCACATGGCCTTATAGGCAAGGTGAGCTAAAAACGACTCATCAAACTCCCTTTTGCCTAATGGCTAATTACAACAATAGGAGACAGTATTCCAAGCCGACAAAGTAAAATAAAAACAAAACTGGAAAGTAAATACAAACATTAATACATAAAGCATTACTGGAAATCAAATATGGGTGAATACGGGTGATGACTTCGATTCTCAGGTCATTTGACGACCTCACGGGGTTACTGAAAACTGTCGGGTAATAGCCAAAATTATGGGGTCTGACCCGCAGAAAACAGGTGAGTTGACAGGTATGAATATTCAAATTCAGGCGTGTACGTATCAGAAGTCAGGAACAGTGCAAGTATATATGAACTTGCACTATTTGTTTACATTCTTATTGCATTTAATTCTGACCTTTTAATACAAGATTTACCTGTAGGAGATGTAACAGAATGATCTGTACTGCCCTGTAATAAATTATTATCTGTGGGTAAAACACCAGATCCACTTGTAATGGACACCTGCCCACACTGGCCATACAGGTCTATCACAGCATAAACACCTACGAAATATGATACATGTATATCATTATTTCACTTGTTAACTTTTTAAAAATCCATTTTTCCCTTTCCACCACATTTTCTGCCTATACATTAAAGACTTCTTCCCTTAAGGTCATAATAAAATAATTCCTAGATTCTCATCCATATCTCCTCAAGATCTGGGGCTGGCAAATTATCTTTTATATTCTTTATCATATTTTGTGAACTAGAGGCTCAGAGACTGAGCCTGTATCGCTCACCTGACAAAATGCTTCTATGCCAAGCATGTCCAAAAATTATGTTTATGACCAATGGGGGTTTAATGTTTAGCTATGTTCTCCATTAGCACCTGTGTTTTTTTTTCTGATCCTATTTAAATGAGTAATTTTTGCAAAGGACCTTCTATATATTTTGTTAAATTTGCTTAAATAGTTTCAGAGAAGATGATGAAAAGGATGGTATTCTCACAACGGGCTAATGTTAAACTATATTCTGCACTGGTGGCCATGTTTTTTATCGGATCGGAATGAAATTAGCAATCTTTGTTACGGATCTTTAGTGCATCGTTCCTGTAAAGTTTGGTTGAGTTTGCTTCCGTAGTTTCAGAGGAGAAGATGAAAATGTAATTTTCCCATAGGGTCCAATGTTAAACCTAAGTTCCGCGCTGGCCGCCATGTTTTTTATCGGATCGGAATGAAATAAGCAATCTTTGTTAAGGACCTTTAGTACATCATTCCTGTAAAGTTTGGTTGAATTTGCTTCAGTGTATTCAGAGGAGAAGATGAAAATGTGAGTTTTCCCTTAGGGTCTAATGTTAAACTAGGTTCCGTGCTGGCAGCCATGTTTTTTATCAGATCGGAACAAAATGAGCAATCAGTGTAAGGGACCTTGAGTACATCATTCCTGTAAAGTTTGGTTGAATTTGCTTCAGTGGTTTCAGAGGAGAAGAGGAAAATGTGATTTTTCCCATAGGGTCCAATGTTAAACCTAAGTTCCGCACTGGCGGCCATGTATTTTGTCGGATCGGAATGAAATGAGCAATCTTTATAAGGGACCTTTAGTATATCATTCCTGTAAAGTTTGGTTGAATTTGCTTCAGTGGTTTCAGAAGAGAAGATGAAAATGTGATTTTTCCCATAGGGTCCAAGGTTAAACTATGTTCGTGCTGGTGGCCATGTTTTTTATCGGATCAGAATGACATGAGCAGTCTTTGTTAAGGACCTTTAGTATGTCATTCCTGTACATTTTGGTTGAATTTGCTGCAGTGGTTTCAGAGGAGAAGGTGAAAATGTGATTTTTCCCAAAGGGTCCAATGTAAAACTATGTTCCGTGCTGGCGGCCTTGTTTTTTATCGGATCAGAATGAAATGAGCAGTCTTTGTTAAGGACCTATAGTACATCATTCCTGTAAAGTTTGGTTGAATTTGCTTCAGTGGTGATTTTTCCCATAGGGTCCAATGTTAAACCTAAGTTCCATGCTGGGGGCCATGTTTTTTGTCGCATCGGGACAAAATGAGCAGTCTTTGTTAAGGACCTTTAGTACATCATTCCTGTAAAATTTGGTTGAATTTGCTTCAGTGGTTTCAGAGGAGAAGAGGAAAATGTGATTTTTCCCATAGGGTCCAATGTTAAACCTAAGTTCCTCCCTGGCGGCCATGTATTTTGCCGGATCGGAATGAAACGAGCAATCTTTATTAAGGACCTTAGTATATCATTCCTGTAAAGTTTGGTTGAATTTGCTTCAGTGGTTTCAGAGGAGAAGATGAAAATGTGAAAAGTTAACAGACGACGGACAGACGGACAGACAGACAGACGACAGACGCCAAGAGATGGCAATAGCTCACACTGACCCTTCGGGTCAGGTGAGCTAAAAATGCTGTCATGTCGAAAAAAATATACCCAAATTTGCCGAAAAATCAACAACAATCTTTTGAGGGAGCAAAAATAAAACAGGGTGGGTGAGGACTAACATCTAGGACATTTTTATTATGGCCTAGATATAGCTGATTTTTTTAAGTCCAAAGTACAGAGAAAGTTTCTACTAAAGTGACAGTAATATTATCTTATGACAAACTATAGTCTTACAATTAACTAGATTCACAAGTGATTTAGAAACACAGGTGTGTACCTCCACTCATCATGCCACTACCATTTCAAGTATTTATCTTACCTGGAGAAATATCTGAACATGCAACACCTTGGTCCCTTCCATTGTAATAGAAATGTAAAGTTCCATCTGAACATCTCATCATACCTAACCGACAGCCCACAGACACTGTATCCAGATCTAGTGAATAACCGTTTCTTATTGTAGTACCGTCCTGCATTACAGCTGATCCACTGTAAAATACAAGCATAGGTAATCAACGATTACAAAGTTCGTCTTGTTATGGGACGTTGTTGCAGCAACCAAATTTTCCATGGATGCTGACATTCTATCAAAATTGCATGCATATGCAAGGTTACCAAACTAACAATTTACAGTTACTGAGCTATGGCATTAATGTAAGTCATTCATGTATAAAATGTAGGTTTAAGTGACCTAATTTTGTCCGAATGCCGAGCTACAATCACAGATGCATGTACACACATATGCAAGATGATCCTACCATGTACAGTATATGAGATCTGATCCCTGACATGAACTTGAATGTAAGTCACTAAAGCGGAAAATGTAGTTCAAAGTGACCCAATTTTGCCAGGATGCTGACCTACCATCAGAGATGCATGCATGTGCAATGTTAGATGATCCTATCATGTACAGTGACTGAGATATCAACTTGGATGTAAACTCAAATGTAAGTCAGTCAAGTGGAAAATGTAGGTCAAAGTGACCTAATTTTGCCTGGATGCTGACCTACCATCAGAGATGCATGCATGTGCAAGGTTAGATGATCCTATCATGTACAGTGGCCGAGATCTGAATTCGGACATAAACTTGAATGTAAGTCAGTCAAGCAGAAAATGTAGGTCAAAGCGATCAAATTTTGCCTGGATGCTGACTTACCATTAGAGATGCATGCATGTGCAAGGTTAGATGATCCTACCATGTACAATGACCAAGATCTGAACTCGGACCTAAACTTGAATGTAAGTCAGTCAAGAGGAAAATGTAGGTCATAGTGACCTAATTTTGCCTGGATGCTGACCTACAATGAAAGATGCATGCATGTGCAAAGTTAGATGATCCTACCATGTACAGTGACCGAGATCTGAACTCGGACATAAACTTGAATGTGAGTCAGTAAAAGTGGAAAATGTAGGACAAAGTGACCTTATTTTGCCTGGATGCTGACCTACCATTAGAGATGCATGCATGGGCAAGGTTAGATGATTGTACCATGTACAGTGACCAAGATCTAAACTCAGACATAAACTTGAATGTAAGTCACTCAAGCAGAAAATGTAGGTCTAAGTGACCTAATTTTGCCTTGATGCTGACCTACCATCAGAGACGCATGCATGTGCAAGGTTAGATGATTCTACCATGTACAGTGACCGAGATCTGAACTCGGACGTAAACTTGAATGTAAGTCAGTCAAGCAGAAAATGTAGGTCAAAGTGACCTCATTTTGCCTGGATGCTGACCTACCATCAGAGATGCATGCATATGCAAGATAAGATGATCCTACCACGTACAGTGACCGAGATCTGAATTCGGACCTAAACTTGAATGAAAGTCACTCAAGCAGAAAATGTAGGTCAAAGTGACCTAATTTTGCCTGGATGCTGAGCTACCATCAGAGATGCATGCACATGCACAGTAAGATGATCATACTATGAATAGTTTCTGAGATATGAACTTGGATGTAAATTTAAATGCAAGCCACTCAAGTCAGAGAGACATAAATTTCTTTGAGGCTGTGAGATAGCCCAGGATGCACCTGCATGCAAAGTTTGATGACCCTACCCTGCATAGTTACCAAGATATATACCCCAATGTAGATGCAGACGCGGACAAAGATGTGGAGGCGAACTAAAAATAGAAATGTAAAGTTCCATCTGAACATCTCATCATACCTAACCTACAGCCTACAGACACTGTATCTAGATCTAATGAATAACCATTTCTTATTGTAGTACCATCCTGCATTACAACTGATCCGCTGTAAAGTACACACATCATTCTGTATTATAACTGAATACAATACTGTACAAGTGTTTTTTGTTTTTTTTTTCGCAGAATGTAAATTTTGCGATTTTTTTCAAATTGTTTGTTTTTTTTTTGGTGGATCTAAAATATTTGCGGTTTCTTTTCATTTACAGTACAAAGCCTCATATAAAAAATATAAAAATATATATGTTGTGCGATGGCCACAAATTAACTATTGAACAAAATAAAAATGGTATAGTTGGGATGGCCACAAATTAACTATGGAACAAAATGCCATATTATCCAAGCATCCCATTAGGATGTGAAGGATAATAGACATTATATGAGGAAGCCTGAAGGCTTCGAGGGTTTAAGTCGAATTTTCTATTCCATTGGCTCGATGTTACCTTTTTTACAGGTGAAAATAAACTCACCCAACACGTGACCTATCCATATAAATAGGTGTGTAGTACAGGTGTGCTTTCTCGTTTTAAAGCCAAGGAGGCTATTATCTCATTATTGGATGTGTAACAGGGAGGGAAGCCGAAGGGAGGGTCTTAAACCCTCGAAGCCTTCAGGCTTCCTCA
>MJUU01001638.1:61327-80152 GCA_002080025.1 Modiolus philippinarum
TTCAAAATAACACTAAATATAGTCAACACCACATTCTAGATATGCAGTGTAACTAGTATTTATTACTAAAAATCTTACCAGCTTCTATAGAACCGGACCATCTCTCCACCATTTTCTCAATAATAATCTCAAATAATTCATTGTCTTTCAAAGGTCTGTTACTCATTATGATAGCATCATTGAATTCTCCACTGGCATTTGGACGTGTTGCTGTACGTCCATTATTTACAATGACAGCATTCTGGCCATGGATATGATGGAATCTTAATTCCTCTGTTTCTACAACACTACTGGATTCCATGTCTGGAGAGCTTAGACTATCTGTAATATAAAATTTATACAGGGTTAAACAGAGCCCAGTGTGATATGACTACAGCAAGCACATTGAAGAAGGGTATACTGTAAACCAACTTACCGTATTTTCACGGCTATAAATGTTGGCATTTTTACCAACTGGAGACAATTTGGCGGAGATTATCTTTCACAAATTGCCTGGTCACATTCTATATTTTCCGCGGTCATACATCTCTGACGTCCATTATTACTAAGATTTTGCAATTAAGAATTGTCAATCTTGAAATTTTGTTAGCAAACATCATTGGTATTATGATTAAGATGTATGCTTGAATGATTTAATCAATATATAATCTTGAGTGGCATTCCATCTATGTACTAGTTCATTCGAATGCAATCAAAATATTTATTAACTGATGACTTAAAATACAGTGTGATTTGCCCATTTAATATAACCGGAAGTTTTTGGCACTTAGAATTTATACAGGGCAAATGCCCTGTATAGAAATTTATACAGGGCAGATGCCCTGTATTAAAATTAATACAGGGCAAATGCCCCGTATAAATGAATCGGCCATATTGGTTAAGTTACACTCTGTTTTTTGTCTTTCTCGCATATGTTAACTTTTTTTTCTTTTTGTCTATTGATTTGAATTACTGAGAGTGAGAATAAAAAATAAACACAGCACAACTCAGAAGATTTCCTTTGATAACGTTCCAAATATTAACACTGTGCTTTACAGTTATATAGTACTTGTCAGCAGAAAAATAGTACTCATCAGCCACATCCCGTTTCAGCTCACACCAGATCAAGGGGATTTGTAAATGTAAACAACATGATAGTGCAATAATTTTTTTCTACTACAAGTTGAAAATGCAATAGAAATCTTTTTTATACCGTCTTGACTTTGTAATATCGAAATTTGCATGCTGTAATTAAGACTGGTAAAGATATTGCCTGAAATTTTAAGTCATCAGTTAAGGTTAAAGGCCCCTTTTTCAGTTCAATGTTAAACCTATGGGAATTTTATATAAAACTGCCAGCCTTAACGGCTTGTTGGTTCTTCACCAAACTTTGTTTGCAGATAATTGTTTCATTTATGCATATAAAGCTACCATTTGTTGCAATTTTTATCAACAAATAAATAAGTTATTTATGATAATCAATATAAAAAACTGTAAATCATTCGAACAGACCGCATTTTTGTCCCAGAAAACATCCAACTACCACAAAATTTTCAAGATTTTTTCTGCAAAATCATCCAATTTGTTGATACTAGTATAGAATAATGGTAGCTTTGCATTGGCAATTATCTCAATAATTTGCAGATAAATTTATGGAGTAAACCAACAAGCCGTTAAGGCTAGGGGTTTTACACAAAATTCCCATAGGTTTAACATTGAACTGAAAAAGGGGCCTTTAACCTTAATAAAGGTGTCATAAAATGGGAATTTTCATATTAATCCTGTATAATGTCCTCGTACTGTCGTATTGGGTTTCGATCACCTGTATTGGCCCTCGGCTTTGCCTCGGGCCAATACAGGTGACCTCAACCCAATACGACTGTACTTGGACATTATACAGGATTAATATGAAAATACCCATTTAATAACACTATAGTATTTAAGTCCAATTAGTCAACAAAAGGTAAAACTGAAATCTTGTTTTAAGTGTACATATATTACCAAATCTGTCAATGATGGTAGCTTGAGCAGCTTGTCCATACAGATCTACAACTCCATACACATTTTCTGGTACATTGGTTGCAGCTTGTCCTTGATCTATACCATTTACATAAAAATAAAGTGTACCATCCGTTCTTCTTCTGACACCAACTCTATCACCTGCCTGTAATACAACAGTCACATGACAATCATAAGAGCCATTATATTTTTCAAGGTCAGTTAGATAAGTGACTTAGAAAATACTAATGGCATCCATTCAAAAACAGCAGCTTTGAATACTGATATGGAAATTTATAAAAAAAAAAAAAAGAAAGAAAAACGGTAAGGATTTCTCTCAAACACAACTGGGTGTACCCAATAGAAATGACATACCATATTAGATCTTGAATAACATGACCCTATCTGACCTAAAATAAAGGTGAACATGTATAATTGTTGCTAACAAATATAACTTGACCCAAGCTTAATTCAGTTGAATATAACATGTTCTGCCTAGATAGGATGCCTATGTTTCAGAATCTTTTGGTGTGATAGGTATAAAATTTCTTTCAAAGTACAGTAAATCTGCTTGACATTTAAAAACCAATGCATGCCTATTGGTTCAATACCTTCAGACGATCTAAATTTTGACCATATTCATCGATAACAGTTGTCCCATTATGCATCACTCCATTTCCTGTCATCATCCACGTGCCAGATCTGATGTTTGTCATAGTTGACGGAAACTCTAGATCTTCTGCAGAGTGTAATGTAACACCTATTTCAACAGACCCCGCCCACTTGTCAATCATCTTGTCTAATCGAACTTCAAATAGTTCATCTGGTTTAAGAGTTCTGTTGGTTAATACANTCAGTCCAATGTGAAGTGATCCTGACCATACCTTAGAGAGATTTTCCACCCTTATCTATAAAAACAAGGATAGCAGTAAAGCATTGTACATGCATATAGAATACCTGTAAATATAGAATATCCTTCTGATGTGAATTGGTTATGACATTTTTTCTATTGAGATACAGTCGACTCTCGTTGTCTCGAACTCTGATGACTCGAAATTTCGGTTAAGTCGAAATTTTGTCGAAGTCCGGGGAAAAATGCCTATTTGTCTATGTTATTTTACTTCTTTTTAGTCGAAACTGGATGAGTCGAAATTTCGGTTTTCTCGAAGTAAAAATTTAGTCCCTACAATGAATTTCCTTGTAAAAGTCAATGGTTATCTCGAACTAATTACGACTTGTCAAAGTGTCAAATCATTTTACCTGTCGAGGCCCTGTGTCACCATTAATTAGTTTATTACACCTTTCGATGATGATTGTGATTTGATGACTTGTTACCTGTATTTCTATGATTAATAAAACTATGAAATAGTTTATTAATGCAATTAGATTTCTTTTATTTAATGATCAAAGACCATTGTCGGCATTTGTGTTTTTGACAAGATGTCTACGCTTGGGTCACTACTGCAGAAGAAACCATTAAAATTACATGAAATATCCATTAAAATACCATTAATATGCCATTAAATGTCATAAATCCATTAAAAATATCCATTATTTTTTGTCAGAAACTAGTTAATGATTTTGTAAAATATGCCATTAAAATAAAAATTAATGGTATGAAATAAATAAAATACCATTAATTAATCATTAAATTGACAGAATAATTTCTCTTTTCATTAGATTAATTATCATTAAAATAATAATGGGCATTATTTACTGTAGACAAAAAAGTAATGGCCATTAAAACAGACACACATATCAAATTAATGACCATTAAATCAAATCAAAGTCAATTTCATGACCATTATATTAACTGTTTATAATTTGATGGTTGTTATTCAGTAAAACACATAAATTAATGCCCATTAATTATATGATTTATATATTTATGCCCATTACTTTACATAATTCTTATATTAGTGCCCATTGCTGTGCATGGCTTAGACATTAATGTCCATTACTTTATATGATTTATGTATTAATGCCCATTACTTTTCTTTAATTTATATATTAATGCCCATTAATTGATATGATTTATATAATAATGCCAATTTCTGTACATAATTTATATATTAATGCCCATTTTTTGACAGGATATATATATTTATGCCTATAAATGGACATAATATATGAATTAATGCCCATTACTTTTCACGATCAAAAACTTTGTTCACCTCACCTAGATCTATTACATGCATCAATACTAAACAATAAGTTATAATTTTTCCTGTTGCTAACAACTGCATGGAGATAAAAATAACTGTTAATTCATTTTCTGCATATGTGCATTTCGACAACTTATGTCTCATCAGTGCAGATGAAACCAAAACATCTGGAAGTCCATTGACCGAAAAACATGTTAAAGCTGATAGAGAACCAATAACCAAAAGGATCTAGATAGAAAAGCCAAAATTCAGCTAAGGACAGAGCTTTGCATGAGGGAAATACTCCTTAGTTTTAAACAAAATTTTGTAAAATTCAGATATTGCAAGATTTAATACAAATCAGTTTTCGGGTCAGCACCGAAGTACTGACTACTGGGTTGGTGAATACCCTCTGGGACTAACAGTCCACCAGCAGAAGCATCGGCCCAGTGGTAATAAATAACAAAATACCTGTTAATTCATTTTCTGCATATGCGCATTTTAACAACTTATGTCTCATCAGTGCAGATAAAACCATTTGGAAGTCCATTGACCGAAAAACATGTTAAAGCTGACAAAGAACCAAAAACCTAAAGGATCTAAATATAAAAGCCAAAATTCAGCTAAGGACAGAGCTTTGCATGAGGGAGATACTCCCTAGTTTTAAAAAAAATTTTGTATAATTAAGATAAATCTTCAATAGAAACAGTAAATGGTTTGATATTCATGATGCCCTAATTGTACATTTCAACAGGGCAATATGTATAATATACTCTTCCTTTTACCGGTGTTATACCACAGTGAACTCTAAAAATAAATATTGTATACAAACATTGCACTCTGAATAAATATGTAAAACCTGTTTTTTTTTTTTGTTTTTTGTTTTTTTTTTGGGGGGGATCATGTTTTACCACTGCCAAATATTTATTTAACATGATTATATTTTCCAGCTATATCCATGTACTTACATTATGCATTTCATGTGTAAATATTCTTAGGCCAAAAATATCCTTGTTTGAATTAAAATTCTTTGAACAAATAAGGTAGGTAGGTAGCCTGGTAGGCAAAGTCATTTTATTTTTTAAAATCATTTTTTCATGTTTATATAGACACTTATTGGGAATATATTTTACTTTAAAAGTGCTTAACCCAAAATATGATATTTACTAGCATTTTGCTAAAAAGAACTAATAAAATATGTTAGGGTAGGTAGAGGAAATAGGGGATGAGGAAACCTTAAACAGACATATTTCTTGGCATTTTATCCATATTAAAAATAACTCACGTTATGAATTTTTATGAAGTAAACTAGTATTCATAGTAATATTTTTTTTTGCCCAGCACTTTAATCAATTTGTAAAAACCTCTTTTATTCAATGAAGTATTTGGTAAGGACCTAAATCTGTCAAAACATGTAGTAAATTTAAAATGAAAGTTACTGCATTTCCTTTCATAGCAACCCCATAGAAAATCTATCTGAATTCACTGCAAAATTTGTTCTTTTTGTTTTGTTTTTGATACCATCTTTGGGTCTCTTTAAAAAATCAAGTTGGTATTGATTTATCTATTTCCTACAGAAAAATAATTTAAAATTACAAACATTTTTTACTATAGACCCCTTTCTAGCCTCTTGTTTAATGGAATTTAATTGTCTGATTTGCTGTAAGAAACATACAGAAAAAATGTGCATCAAAATGTGACATCTGACAAAAAAGTTTAAAAAAAAACTTCTTTTTTCATTTACAACCCCCTTTGGGCCTCTTTTTTTCTCAAAAAAAAACCCCAGTAAATCCTACATAAAATCAGTCAAAATACTTCAACTGCGCAATCTAATTATCGATACAATAAAACAAAGCCCATCTGAACACAATATATAATTAAGTTAAATACGCGAAAACCGATTACGGTTCTGTTCCGTTGTTGGAGGAATTTACAACAAGGAAGTGATTTCCGGTTAACCAGACTGGCAGACGACAAGAAGCCAGTAACAGTGTGCCAGTTTTTTGCTGAAAATGGACGTTCAGGAACAATTCAAACACGCAGAAATGATATTTAGATAAGTATAAATCATTTGTCCATATATATAAGAACGAGAATCAAATTATCAATACCATTCTGTGTTTTTTAACTCTGACTGATCTTGACGACAGTTGCGCCCTATTCTGATTTTGATTCCTCATCGACCTTGATAAATTACAACTTGCTGTTGTCTTCAGGGCTTGCTAGACTTGATGTGTGTCACATTATTTTGACCCAAGTCATTTTCTTTATTCGGAATTTACTTTTCTTTTATACGTAACGTTAAAACTCCTGAGTTAATGAAAACTGACCTGAGTGGGACACCAAACTCTTTTGATATTCTACCTTCTTTTGTACTATTTTAATGCTGCTGATGAGAGGTTACTCCTTGAAACATGTGTACAGCATAACGGAATTTACTGTTTTTAATGCAACTTCGGTATTTTTTGTACTTTGAATTAACAGTTGCAATTATTTATTTTTAAAATGAATAGTTATCAATATTCATCCTTCAATTCATATTAAAAATTGCGGTTTCCCAAACGTGATCAAAGTCAAGGTCCATAGTGAAACATAATGCTGTCTCAGTATGTTGCAAAACTACAGATAATGTCATCTTACACTTACACCTGGATCCAACATTAAGAATGCGGGACACTCTCGAAACAAGTTTTCATTTATTAAACAAATACGTTTTTTGTTATCAAGGTTATCAGGCTTTGAAAAACAGGCCCAATCATGTATTTTATAGAGTCATTTTACAATGTCTTACAAAATGTTTATTTTTTTTTTAATTTATTAAATTATAACATCACAATTAAAAAGGCAGACAAAAGAATGTTTGGCAATGAAATTGAGTCAATTCCACACCAAATTTGTATATTATAATATATGCAAGTGGAATAATTGTCGATCTACCTTAAATATTTAATAGACATCATCATATTATGACGACACGGGTCACATTACTTCGCAGTCTTTTATGTCAGATTTGTCAATTTACCAATCAAACATTTACCTGCAACCACGTTCTATAGGTTCTTCCTTCTCCCTCTTCTGATCCCCAGAGTGTATGAATACCTATTTTTTGGACATGGTACTTTGTGCAAACTCATATTTTTCAAATTCCTTGTCAGGACATGTACAGTGTGCTGTCCATTTTAAGAGAAAACACAGTTAACCTTACAGAACCAAGTTCAATTCCAGATAATCACTTTTTACGTGCTTTATTTGCCGTGACCAACATCCAATTGAAGAATTGACATTGTAAGGAAATGGGTATGTCTTGGTCACATCATACGAAAACAAACAACAAACATCACACAGAAGTCTTTTTCTTAGCTCTACAATTGCAAGGAAATAGGAAGTGAGTGTTTCCAGGATTCACCTGGCACAGAGAACCAGAAGCAGACGTGAAGTTGACATGGGGACACATGAGGCATTGTTGGAGAACCATCGATGATGCTAAAGGAGGAGCTAAAAGTTTTAGTAACAGAGACTATTGCCATGTATCCTTTGAGTACTTCAACATACTTTTATATGCCCATCTCGGGGGGTTATCAGAGTATTTTGGAAAAGGAAGTTGTAGGCTTAGTTGGGAAGGCTTACACATTTATTTTTATCGGTAATTTGTATGAGTTTCCTTTGATCTCACGTAGCAAATATTTTTCAGTATTTGCTACTGCCCGAATACGAAAAAATATTGGCAAAAAGTGTCTTAATCCACGCCTACTTTGTCAATCAGAATCAATGAAACAAAGAAATATACATCTTACAGAGACTCCTACCGGATCGTACAAATTCTTTTACTAATCAATACTTGTCAATTTCACGATTTGCTGAAAATTAACATTCATTTTCAAAATTTGTTCTATTAAATGATTTAGATAATTACAAGTAAAAAGAATAATAGAAGTTTTGTTTTTGATACAAGAAATATTGGCTCAAATAATGGACTCGCCCACAAGGGGCTCGTCCATTATTGTTCACCAACATTTCTTGTATCAAAAACAAAACTTCCATTATTCTATATTTACGGAATTCAGTTTCACTTCATTTTCATTTTGTGTGTATAATTTCTATGACCATACTACTTTCATTAATATAGTAAATACTATACAATCAGGCATACTTTTTATTTATCCAAAAAAAAAAAAAAATCGACTTAAACACTAGATAAAACAATTATAATATTTCAACTTCAGCAAAGACACCTAGAAAAAACAAATCAATATGAAGAACTCAGCATCAATAATTAAATTCTAAAAAAAACTCGATTATTTATTTTCATACCTGGTATTTGGAAATTGTTGATGTACACTTTGAGGGAGGGTGGAGGGTTTGCAAAAGTGTGTCTCTTGCACACTTTGGAAAATGGTTGACAAATATGGATGACCCTTAAAAGCACTGTACTTTATATAGAGGTTTCATGTTGTTGGTAAGAGTTTTTTGTAGGCAGTTGTTCATTAAAAAAGACTCCACTCATCTAGATTTGACTATATTGTTGATGCCTTTTTGATTTTCAACAACATATAAAGATCATAAGTACAAAGTGCATTAAAGTTTTTCTACAGTATGGAAAGTACATGTGTTAATGTCAATTGTTTGAAATATCGTGCCATTTAAGAGATTATGGCCATTGAAATTACAAACACCTGGTTTTTAAGATGTTGATGGCCATTACACTATTAAACCTGCAATTCGAGTTCTTAATGGTCATTAAATTGTTCTGTGTACCCATTACTTTTTTTCATGGTCATCAAGCAAAAATAATTGTTATTTTAATGCCCATTAAAATACACAGACAAAAAAATTAAGTGTAAATTTAATGCCCATTAAAATATGGCTTACAAAAATTAATTCATATTTAAATGGCCATTAAAATACAGCAAAGAAAAAAAATAATGCCCTTTAAAATACAGTAAGTAATGGCCATTAAATATCTCGAAAAAGTAATGGTGCTATTAATTATGGTTACAATTAATGCCCATTAAACTTTTGGTAAAATAATTCATACCCATTACTTTTTTCATGGTCATCAAGCAAAAATAATTATCATTTTAATGCCCATTAAAATACAACAGACAAAAAAATTAAGTGTAAATTTAATGCCCATTAAAATATGGCTTACAAAAATTAATTTATATTTAAATGGCCATTAAAATACAGCAAACAAAAAAATAATGCCCTTTAAAATACAGTAATGGCCATTAAATATCTCGAAAAAGTAATGGTGCTATTAATTATGGTTACAATTAATGCCCATTAAACTTTTGGTAAAAGAATTCATGCCCATTAACCCCTTTCTAAGAACAAATAATGGCCATTATAGCCATTTAATTTAATGGCCATTACCTTTTAAGTCATGCCCATTAATGAAAAAATTAATAGTCACAATTAATGGCCATTATTTGCAGTTCATGCCTTTTTTAATGGTTAATATTAAACTTTTTAATGGCAAAGAAAATCAATTTAATGGACAAAGCCATTAAAATTATACCATTAAATGTAACTATAATTAATAGACATAATTTTATGGGTATATTTCATGGTACATTAATGGGTATTCTTACAGTAGTGGGTGTGTTTAAAATAATAACCGTTATCCGAACTCAATGGGTGTTAAAATAAGATTGTTGTTATTAAAATCTTGATGATGTTTTATTAATAATTACAATTTTAAACAAACATAACAAAATTGGGGGGAAGCCAATATTACAAATGCTGATCAAACCAGTGAAGGACCCGGGGTAAAACCCGGGGGGATAGCTGGTTCGGCAGAAGCAGGTAAAGGTATTAAAAGAAAGTTAGATGTTAAGTCTTATGAAACCAAGTATGACACAATTATGACAGTTGAACGTGGTGGTAAGTCTAAAAAGCAAATTGCTGCTGATTTTGGCATTCCAATGTCTACTCTTTCGACATGGTTAAAAAAAAGTGAAGACATAAAAACCAAATTGATGGGTGTTCCATGGATTACTTGTGTCGCCTGCACTACAGAAGAGCTTTTTTTGGTCCAGTGAAGCTCTAAAAATTTTACTTATAATGTGCGTGTCTAGATTAGGAGAAAAACAAATTCTGCAAATTTGGTTAAGAATATGAATTATAGTTTTAAGGACTTGCAGATTAACAATCTGATTTAAAATATGAGCTTAGTGGCTTGGCAAACCTCTAGAATCAGTAAAAAAAATCTGAGTATAATGTGCATAACCAGACCTGATATACAACATATACTGAAAATTAGGTTGGAATCTGACAGACAGTTGTGAAGGAGTCGAAGATTAAAAAACCCAATTAACAAATGAGCTTTTATGGCTCTGTTAACCTCTTAAATCTGTAAAATCAAAATTTTAAATATCGGGTGCGCAACTACATCAAGTAATCAAAGTATTCTGAAAGGCTGGTTGGAATATGATTTACAGTTTTGAAGGAGTTTCACATAAACAAACAGAATAAAGAAATGAGCTTTTCTGGCTCAGTGAACCTCTAAAACTGCAAAATCAAAATTTTGAGTATCAGATGCACAACTACATCAGGTGAACAACATATCCTGCAAGTTTGGTTGGAATCTGACTTATAGTTGTGATGGAATTGGGGATTAACAAACCAGATTACCAAATGAGCAATTTTGGCTCTGTGAACTTCTAAAATCTGTAAAATCAAAATTCTAAGTATCAGGTGCACAACTACAACCGGTGAACAACTTATCCTGAAAGTTTTGTTAGAATCTGACTAGCAGTTTTGATGGCGTTGCGGATTCAAAACCAACGGACTCACAAATGAGCAATTTTGGCTCTGTTAACCTCTATAATCTGTAAAATCAAAATTCTATGTATCAGGTGCACAACTACACCAGTTAAACAACATATCCTGAAAGTTTGGTAGGAATCGGACAAGTGGTTTTGAAGTAGTTGTGGATTCAAAAACTTGGGACGACGCAGGACGACGACGACGACGTAGGACGATGACGACGACGATGTAGGACAATGACGACGACGCAGGACGACGACGACGACATAGGACGACGCCGACGACATAGGATGACGACGACGACACAAGACGACAGATAGTAATCCCTATTTGTTGACTCTGCTTACAGCAGGCGACACAAAAATATCTTTCTGGTGAGATGGGTGCACAGAGAAAAAAATGTAGAACTGCTAAATTTCCTGAAATTGAGGAAGCATTGTTAAAATGGTTTAAAACTGTAAGAAATCAAAATGTTGCTATATCTGGTGATTTATTAAGAGAAGGGCTAGGTTTTTTGCTACAAATTTGGGAATTTCAGAAAATGACTTTGAATGTTCATCAGGTTGGTTAGAGAGATTTAAGTCACGCCATAATATCACCTTTAAGAAAGTTTGTGGTGAATCAAAATCTGTAGATGAAAATTCTGATGAAATTAATGATTGGAAAATTAAATTAGCAAACATATTGAAAGATTATTCACCAGATCTAATCTATAATGCATATGAAACAGGTTTATTCTTTAGACTGATGCTTGATAAAACACTTGAATTTAAAGATGTAAAATGCCATGGTGGCAAACAAAGTAAAGATAGGCTTACTGCTTTGGTATGTTCTAACATGTCTGGAAATGATAAGTTACCAATTCTTGTTATTGGCAAATCAAAAAATTCACGATGCTTTAAAAATGTCAAATCTCTGCCAATTGATCAGGCTAACAAAAAGGCATGGATGACTTCAGAAATTTTTACAAATTGGCTTCATAAATTAGACAAATTAATGACAAAAAGAAAAAGATCAATAGTAATGATTGTGGAAAATTGTCTAGCTCATCCAAATGTGCCAGGCTTAAAGTCAATTAAATTTGTGTTTTTACCACCCAACACTACAAGTATCACTCAGCCAATGGATCAAGGTGTAATCAGATATCTAAAATTGCATTATAGAAAGCTAATCATTCAAAAAAGGATACATGTAAGAGCTCAGAATCAGTCACTTGCAATGAAGAAGATGAACCATACCTGCCAACCTCTGAAACCTTCAATGAGGGAGATCTCCCCCTCAGCTATAACAGATGAGGGGGAGATTTTGCGCGAATGACATTTTCAGCCCAAATATATGACATGTGCACTGTATACATCTACAAACACCAATAAGAACTAATGATAAATATACTTTATTTCTTCAGTTCATTGTTATATTCCACACAAGCTGATTTTGCCCTTTTCAGTACATCTGAGTCTGGACAATACTCATGACACTCCATATTTTGGTTTTGGCCATGATAAGCTGACTGTCAAATTTATCGTTTGGTTTCTGTAAGAAAGAACCCATTGACTTTGTAGTTTTTTTGAGCCTCCACTGCCTTATTGTGTGTCTCACACTTAACATGCCTTTTGACGTTGTAAAGACCGCCAGATGCAACCGAAAAATTGACGGAGCATAATGTGCACAGTGCAGATTCATTGACAAGTGGACTCGCTCGTAAAAATTGAAAATCTTTCGTCCAGTCTGATTGGAACTTGCAGCTATATTTCTTTTTTTTTCACACTGCCCGCTGGGCCAGACAAGGAACTCTTTCTTGTTGGAGTTGACATGACAGAAATGATTTTCGATTACTTATAAATAGATCATGAAAAGTACTCACCAGAGTTTTCAAATCGTTCATTGTTTGTTTACGTCTTATTGAGATTAGCGAAAGGTCCCAAGAGATACGAATGCGGGTCAATCTGAAGCGGGAGATTCTAACTCCCGTGCGGGATCGGACGCGAAAGCGGGAGATTTCCGGAATTTCGTCGTTTGTGCGGGAGTCTCCCGCACAAAACGGGAGGGTTGGCAGGTATGATGAACCAGCACCAAAACGACCACCAGTTGCCGCTGTTATGTCCGCATTAGACATTATCACCGCACAACTAGAATTTCAGAATAACTCCAGTGTTGCAACAAAGAAATTTAATGATGTGTCAAATTTCATAATGAAAGAACATTTACTAAGTTTATGTGTAAAACAAAGTGACATTTCAGAGTTTATGACACCCAGTACGTCTGCAGAATAGTGCTTTTATGTAGTGACTTTAAATTGTGAAATTGTTTTCTCATCCACAAATGTTATTGTTATTGTTCATATAGTGCTTGATCATTTAAAATTGTAATAAATTTTGTAATCGCTTATTATCTTTATTTTATGCAGTATCTTAGTCTTTAACACATTTGAAACAAGTTTATATTCTTCTGACAACTTAAAATTACGCTTTGAATTTGAACTTAAAAAGCGTAATTTTTGGTCGTCATTAGAAAAAAAATAACTATGACAATAAAAAAACTATTTTATTCAACATTATTCAAACAACATAGAAACATAGAAAAACAAGAATTAATCAAAGTACAAACAATAACAAAAATAATTTACAAAAACCCAGTATACACAGAATATATAACCGGATCCAGTTGTACTTATTTTGTCATACTCGTCCATAATTATCTCCCCTTTCTGCTGCTCGAACTTCATTGATTTCGTTAAGTCGAACTTCGGTTTAGTCGAACTTTTCTTCTGGAGACTCCAATTTCGAGATAACGAGAGTCAACTGTAGTTAAATTTCAGATTTTTAACATGCAAACTTCAGCGGACATCCATATGTTAAAAACAGAAACTTTTTTCATTAGTGGATACCATGAGAAAAATATGCATATAATCATGAGAACTTGATGCTTTATATCCATAGTATTTGAAGCATAAAGTTATGCACTCAAAATAATATCCCAGTAATTTCTACTCTGTTTCTATCAATAAAGAAATGAAAAGATTTATGTAAAAATGTTCTTGTAAAGTAATCATGAGATAAAGTTAAAAATTACCTCAAAGAGTTCATCCCGTTTAAGTGGATCTGAACTGAAGATAAGCCCATGGTTAAAATTTCTGTTCCGACTAGCAGAGGATCCAGTATTTTTTATCGAAATATTCTTTCCACAGCACTGACTGAATTTGTGTGTCACATCTACAACAGAAACATCTTTTTGAAACATATTTGAACATATTTGACCAAATAAAAGCAAATTTCATCTTTTTTTTATTTTCATTTTTTTTATTTCTGTCCATCACTGGTTTCCTTTTTGAGTCCCTTAAACAATTTGGATCCCATTAAAAACTCTCTCCCCCCCCCAAAAAAAAAATTTGACAGGGATTCATCTCACATTCCAAATATTAGTTTGGCTTGCAATTTTTTTTTTTTTGTCTTTCAGAAACTTTATTTGACCGTTTTCAAAACTCAAAACTCAGATTTATCCCAAAAGCCATTTAGATCCATGGTTGGAAACAAAAATAGCTTTGCCTTTCATGCAATTTTCTTGCTCGTCTTTAAACCTCAAAATTTCTAAGACTATCTTTTCATTTCATGTCTTGAATGATCATATTAACATCTTTATTATATTTAACTCAACAGAATATCCATACCTGTCAACCTTCAATGACCAAAAATCTGGTCATCACCTGCATTGGATGATAAAAAATCAGGTCATAACGCTTGATGAACTTTTTTCATCCCAATTATTCTATTATAATTGTGTGACGACTTTTTTCAACCTAATTGTTTATTTATCAAGCAATTTATTTACACACTTTAGTACTCACTTACTACACTCCCTGATTCGTTTAACTTGTCTTTTTTCTCGTTCGTATTTCGTTTTCCGTTCGTCCGTGTATCGTTTTTGGTTCGTTCGTTTGTGCAAGGAAACGAACCATTGCAATCCAAATAATCAAATCTGATTGGTTACTGTAGAATAATAATTCGTTCGTCTTGACGAATGCTTCTATCGTGCGTTGGTTTGCACGAACACTAGTATCGAGTGTTAGTTTGCACGAACGCTTTTATCAGGCGTTCGTCTGCAAAATCCCCATTATCATGCACCGACGATTATGCAGTACAATTTCCATTTATCTAGTTCATATTATTTATTTACTTTGATCGCAGTTTTGTACCTTCACATTAAAGATTCTCCCGCTGAATGGGTCACCTGATTTCAACTGCAAGACACATAATTGTGTAATTTATTTATAGGAACTTTTAAACAGTTAACATTCAACGTCTTTTAAAGACTGTTCAAGATCTCAAAACGTCAAGAACACCATTTGGATGTTCGTTTCAGCGACAGGACTTATAACTGCATTAGTTACACGAAAGTCACATATAAAAATCAAAATTACCAATTTTCAAAAGAAATGTATCAATATGTGGTATTATAGAAAAACTTGGGTGGTTAAAAACAGGACGGGAAAAAATTGACGAGAAATTTTTGTACATTTTTGGCCATAACTTTTTTGAGCTATTTGAAAAAAATAAAAATGATTTTTAAAGAAGAAAGAAATATCTATCTTCGGGTGTAAAAATAATTAGAAAATATAAAAAGACGAATGCCGAATCTTGACAGCACGAGATTTTCGATTACAAAAATGTCGAGAAATTTACGTGTGTTGATTTCAAATATTTCGCTTAATAACCATTCTGTCAAAATAATAATTATATATTTGGAAAGCCTATATAATTAACTTTCTTTTCATATTAAAATTATTATGAAATGTTTAAAGATGAATTCAAAATCTTGACAGAACAGACTTCCACACGGACAGAAATTCAGAAATTTTGAAAACGTTGACAGCGGCTATGTGTTTGATATCAGATATTATTTTCATTATAAGTTTCTGCCAAAAAGTATTTGCATATTTGAAAAGCTTATACTTACCCCTATTAAGCGGAGTTATCGGCGAACAGTTTAGGTATAAAGTTTCTATATATTGTTTTTGTGTGCTATGTCTTTGCCTTTTTCACTTGTACTGTTAAAGTTTGATCATTATATGTTTATTATTGCAAGCAGGTTTTTATCAACTGAATTAATACCCAACAATGCTATAATTATATGAAATAAAGAAATTATTATAAAATAAAGAATTATATGAAATAAAGAACTATCTCTCGATATAAGAAAAAAAATCAAAAGAAAGATGAGAAAAAAAAATCAAAGGTGAAGAATCAATATATTTTCACATTTTAAAATAATAACTTTAGGATACGGAGTAAATGCACATTTGACAAAGTCTCTACAAATACATGGTAAAAATAAGCAAATGAACAATACTTTTATTGTTTCATTGTTTAAAATAATTACTTTGTGATTGACATGAAAATGCACTGATGAGACATAAGTTGTCGAAATTGTCATATACAGAATACATATTTGAATAATTTCGTACTTTGTTTCCAGATATACAAATCCTTTTTCGGAACTTCCGTTTCACCTATGTAGTATAATTATAGATAATCAATCATACTTGGTGTTTTTCCATGGATAAAATACCTGTCACCTTATAACAACATATTTATAAACAAATCTTATAGATAGGGATAAATTTGACTTTTGAAGAACTTGGACACAGTTCATATGATTTAGGCAAAATAAAAAAATATATTAGCTTCTCAGGCCCCTGCCTCATCTCTTTTCCGGGAGTTAATTTTACTTTTTTATTTAAGTTTCAAATAAAAAAAAAATGAAAATCACCTGCCTCATTACTTTTTGGGCATTTCAGCAATGTAAAAAGATGCCTCATCATGATTTTGAACCAACAAAAATAAAAATCTTCTGCCTCCCTGCCTCATCATTTTTTTCTGAAAAATGGCCTGAGAATCTAATCATTATTTTTGTATTGCCTTAAAGAAAATGAAATAAACATGGAAAACTTTAAATTTTTAACCCCTTTGACTCCTAACAGAAATTGGCAGTAACAAGTAACAAGATCGGTAAATTTCAGGGGTTTCAGGTAATTAAAAGAATTTATGATATATAAAGATATAACACCTTTTTATGTTATGTATACACATTTTGTCAGTATGTTAAAGTCGTTTTTCGACAGAACTTCATCTACGCGAATTTAGAAAAAAATAGCTTACATCATCTCTGCATTACATGTTGACTCGGCATTTATAAATCATACTTCATCTCTGCGAATTATTAAACCTACTGAAGGTAAATACACACTACGAGTAGGAAAACACAATGTCACGAGTGACACCCTGTGACAGAAGTTCCATCATAATAGTTGTTCCAAATAATAAAATGTTATAGAAATCAGTTGCAATTTTGGCCCCTGTGGTCCCTTTAGCTCAGAAACGGGAAAAGCTATGCCAAATTTGTTGGCATATATCAAGAAGAATCCAAAGAAAAAAATCTGATCGAAATCCGCTGAATAATAAGGATTTCAAATATTTCGTAAAATTACAATTTTGGCCCCTTTGACCCCTTGTAGCTCGAAAACGGTAAGAGCTACGCAAATTCCGCTGCAAAACTACTGACAACTTACATCAAGAGGAATCCAAAGCAAAAAATCCTATTGAAATCCGATGAAAAATAAAGATTTCACATATTTCGAAAAATCTGCAATTTAGGCCCCTTTGACCCCTTGTAGCTCGAAAACGGTAAGAGCTACGCAATATTCGCTGACATACCACTGAAAGCTTATATCAAGAGGAATTCAAAGAAAAAAATCCCATCAAAATCCGATGAAAAATAAAGATTTCACATATTTCGAAAAATATGCAATTTTGGCCCCTTTGACCCCTTGTAGCTCGGAAACGGTAAGAGCTACGCAAAATCTGTTGACATACTAATAAAAGCTTATATCAAAAGGAATTCAAAAAAAAAATCCCATTGAAATCAGATGAAAAATAAAGATTTCACATATTTAGAAAATTTGGAATTTTGGCCCCTTTGACCCCTTGTAACTCAGAAACAGTAAGAGCTACGCAAAATCTGTTGACATACTACTGAAAACTTATATCAAGAGGAATTCAAAGAAAAAATTCTGATCGAAATCCGATGAAAAATGAAAATTTCAGGTAATCAGATAATTTGCAATTTTGGCCCCGTTCGGCCCCTCATAGCTGGGAAAGGAAACAAGTTACCAAAAATTTAAAAATTGAGCACTATGTTAATTTTTCATAAGAAATCTAATGAAAAAAACTGCATCAAAATCGGACAAAAAATGAAAACAAGAGGCTCTCAAGAGCCTGTATCGCTCACCTGGGCCATGGCTGACATATGCAGTTAAAATAGTCCCAATGTTTTAAGGGCATTATTTTCAAATTTGTTAATAGACATTGATGTTATATTACCATTAGTGACTAGCAGCTATTTTGGATTGGGTGCAGTTCTTTTGGCCAAGTTTGGATCCAATTGGCCCAGTAGTTTCAGAGGAGAAGATCTTTTCCAATAGGGTCCAATGTTAAATTTATGATCCCCGCTGGCGGCCATCTTGGATATAGCGTGGATCTGAAAAACAAATTTTTTGCAGGGGACCATCTAAGAACTATTGTGGCCAAGTTTGGTTTCAATTGGCTCAGTAGTTTCAGAGGAGAAGATCTTTGAAAGTTTTTTTCCATAGGGTCCAATGCTAAAACTATGTTCCCCGCTGGCAGCCATCTTGGATATAGCATAGATCTCAAAAACAACTTTTTTGCAGGGGACCATCTAAGGACTATTGTGGCCAAGTTTGGTTTCAATTGGCTCAGTAGTTTCAGAGGAGAAGATCTTTGAAAGTGTTTTCCCATAGGGTCCAATGTTAAAACTATGATCCCCGCTGGCGGCCATCTTGGATATAGTGCGGATCTGAAAAACAATTTTTTTGCAGGGGACCATCTAAGGACTATTGTGGCCAAGTTTGGTTTCAATTGGC
>MJUU01001638.1:80539-97052 GCA_002080025.1 Modiolus philippinarum
TTTTTTGCAGGGGACCATCTAAGGACTATTGTGGCCAAGTTTGGTTTCAATTGGCCTAGTAGTTTAAGAGAAGATCTTTGAAAGTCTTTTCCCATAGGGTCCACTGTTAAAACTATGATCCCCGCTGGCGGCCATCTTGGATATAGCACAGATCTGAAAAACAGCTTTTTTGCAGGGGACCATCTAAGGACCATTGTGGCCAAGTTTGGTTTCAATTGGCCCAGTAGTTTCAGAGAAGAAGATCTTTGAATGAAAAGTTTACGCCGGACGGACAACGGACGGACGGACGATGGACGAAAAGTGATGGCAAAAGCTCACCCTGGCTCTAGCCAGGTGAGCTAAAAATAGATTTTTGAGATTTCCCCCTTTTGGGACCCATTTATCTCATTAATGGTACATGTGACATGAAATCCGTTGACATCCCTCTGATTAGAAATTTCCTTAGGATCACACTGAAAGAAACCCCATAAAAATCTGATAAATAATAAATATTCTACAGCCAAATATAAGAAAACACCTAATTTGGCCCTTTTTGGCCCTTTTTAAAAAAAAGGGCAGGGCCACAATACCCAAAACCAATCCCAACCTTCCTTTTGTGACGAGCAACATTATGTTAAAATTTCATAAGAATTGATCCACTAGAACTTAAGTTATCGGACGGAAACGAAGAATCTACAGACACCGACGATGCCGACGCCGACGACGACCCTGACAACAACGCCGCCAGTATCATACCAATATACGACCCCAAAAATTGTTTTGCGGTCGTATAAAAACCACCCATTCTTAGGATAATAGTGGATAAAAGTTTAAAATCCAATAGCACAATAAATAATAATATCTCTCAAAAACAAAGATTGACCATATCAAGCATAATTTGTTACAAGTTCAAATGTTAAAAAAACCAGGATAGATTACTTTCTCTTAGGAAGGTCAGACTTTTGTTCAATTCAGATTAATAAGAATGTATTTATTCATAAATGTTTCATTCTCATATAACTTAATTGAAACCAAAATATGAAGTTAATTGAATTAATTTGTGAAGGTCTCATAATTGATGCCTTTGATTTCATAAAATCAAGAAAAAAAACAATTTCAGAGTTAAAATAATTGTAAAAATAGATAATTTTCAGATTTAAATTAAAAGTAAAATGAAATTTTCAGTATTATAAAAATCAAAAACAAGGAAATTTTCATTCTGGTGAGCTTTTTCTCTGAGGTTTATTGGCCAGTTTGCACTCAACTTGACCTCAATTGTCCTTTGGCGGTCCCCTGTGTTTTTTGGTCTATGCTATATCTAAGATAGCCACCATTGAACCCTATGGGAAAAAAACACTGAAACATCTTTAGGTTGTCTTCTACACAAAAGATTTCTTTTTTCAGGTTTGGAATATTTCCAAGAATTATTGCTAGGGAGGGCATAATTTAACATTAAACATGACTGTTTAAATGTGTTATTGTTCTTAATTTTTGACATAATTTTTGCTTTTTCTTGTATGTACAGTCAGGGGTGCAACTTAAATAAGTTATCACCAAAATCACTTAAATGAGTTACTATGAATTACTGACTTTCTTTAAATAACTTATACCAGTTATGAAGCAATAACCTATATGAGTTACTGTTTTGTTAATCAAGGGACATTACTCTACTGATAACTTCATTCAGTTATTGAAGTCTTTTTTACATTATATTCAGTTTTGTTGGAATTCTTACTTTTTGGTCACAGTTAAGTTTATTATTACACATGTATTAAGTAGTTCAAATTGACCTCAATCTAATGATGACCTGTCTAATTGATTCTGATGAACCATTTCAAAGATAATTGAGATTTAATTTCCCAAGGGTCCAATCTTTATGGGGGTTGGTGCATGTATTTCCTCTCTTTGCGCATTTATAATTGTTGGGTAATTACACAGTTAAGATTCTAAACCATATGGGAAAAACTATTGTTTGTTTGAGAAAAATCTTTATCATAAAGAAATTTGTAATCTAAGTTGGACATTTTCAAGAAATCAACACTTGATAACTTAAATAAGTTATTGCTGAAAATACATGATCACTCAATTCAGTTATTCAAAAGTACTTCATTTGATAACTTGAATAGGTTACACCCCTGACTGATGTAAAATGAGGATATATTTCTTGTATTTGGGTTGAAAAATATCAATAAATCATATAAATATTCTTTAATTGTGTTTAATATGCCAATTTTCACCAGAAGATGACCCCCAATTTAACTAAATGCATAACAACAAGGAGTATTGACTATCAGGGAAAACGTGTAAAAATGTAAAAAATGTAGGATTTTTAGGGATTTCATGTATTCCTAAATCGGCCAGACATTACGTGAAATCCCTGAATTTGTCAGGGATTACACGTAATCCCTAATTACACAGATTCCCTGTAACATATATACATCTATAATATATGTTCAAATTTACCAATTATATGAACATTCACAAAAAGCAATTATAAAAAAAAATCACATTAACTACTGTTCTTTTTGAAAATGTAGGATTTTTTGTGGCAACTGCCAAAGCTGTAGGTACTAAATCGAGTTATTTATCGAATCACATAATTCAAAATTCAGATGTAGCTGATCACGGTAAGGGATAAGTAATCAGCAACAGCGGAGACAGCGACCCCAAAGTCTAATTTTTTTCCTTTACTATTTTCAAATTTTTGTAATTGTTTATGCAGAAAATAAATAAACAAGAACTGTTGCCGAATGGCAGCCAAAGATACCCTCCGCTAATTGAATCCTGACTCGATATGGTAAGTGCAAAATTAAGTTGGTGTGGACACAATACAGGTGTGGACACAGTACAAGTATGGACACAATACAAGTATGGACACAATGATATAATCTTCAAGAAAAAACTTTTCCAAAGGGTTCCAATGAAAACACTGTCTAAATCAGACAAATATAAAATTCACCTTTTTTTCAGCCTATTTGACATTTTACACATCTACATATAGTGTTCTTCCTTTGTCTAAAGTTTCATCAAAATCCTTCAAGTGGATTAAGAGGAGTTGTGCGTATGAGGTAACCCATACATAGGGAATCAATGAAAACTCAGTCGAATTATCTCCCCTTCCTGGTTTCTGACAATAATTATATTCCTTCATGCACATCTCCATATAGTGTTCTTACTTTGTGTAAAGTTTCAATAAATTCCTTAAAGTGGTTTAAGAGGAGTTGCGCTTACAAGGTAACCCATACATGGGGAATCAACGAAAAGTCAAAGTCGGATTATCTCCCCTTCCTGGTTTCAGACAATAATTATATTCCTTCATGCACATCTCCATATAGTGTCCTTCCTTTGTGTAAAGTTTCATCAAAATCCTTGAAGTGGTTTAAGAGGAGTTGCGCTTACAAGGTAACCCATATATAGGGAATTAAGGAAAAGTCAAAGTTGAATTATCTCCCCTTCCTGGTTTCGGACAATAATTTTATTCCTTCATGCACATCTCCATATAGTGTTCTTCCTTTGTGTACAGTTTCATTAAATTCCTTCAAGTGGTTTAAGAGAAGTTGCGCTTACGAGGAAACCCATATATAGGGAATAAACGCAAAGTCAAAGTCGAATTATCTCTCCTTCCTGGTTTCAGACAATAATCATATTCCTTCATGCACATCTCCATATAGTGTCCTTCCTTTGTGTAAAGTTTCATCAAAATCCTTCAAGTGGTTTAAGAGGAGTTGCGCTTACGAGAAGTGTGGACAGACGGACAGACGGACGGACAGACGGACGGACAGACAGACAGACAGGGTGATTCCTATATACCCCCCCCAAACTTTGTTTGCGGGGGGTATAATAAATAGATTAATGAAAAAAAGACTGACCTGTTTTGCGTTACTATCTGACATTCGATATTATCAGCATTAGTGAATATTTTCACGCTCCAGCAACACAAATTCAATGATTTATAACTACATATAAATGCATTTTTAATGAAAAATATATTTGTAAATCAACTCTATTTCAGTCATCTTGAATTTGTATATCATTATTGTACTACGTTGTAATAACGTGTATCCAATCCAGTTGTTCTTTTTGACAATAAAATAAGTAAATTAACAAATTCAAAATGTATCAGACCTTCCGTTGTATAAGCCTAAAATATTTGAGTCAAAAGCCGGGGAAATAAATTCATACATGCATTCTGTCCAATGAGAAATAATACTCTATCAACCGTTTGCACATTAAATAAAAACATTCCTTTGTGCATACGATTACAGCGTTCGTTTGTACATACTTTTGAGTGTTCATTCATTTGCACGATAAGAGCATTCATTTGTCTGCACGCACAATGAGAGCGTTCGTTCGTGTACACAATATGAATCGTTCGTTCAGACGATACTGTCGTGTGCATAGCCTTTCGTTCGTTCGTTTATCGTGCGTTCGTGTATCATTTATCGTGCGTTCGTGTATCGTTTATTGTGCGTTCATGCATCGTTTTTGGTTCGTTCGTATATCGTTCGTGCAGGTAAGATAAACAAATCAGGGGGTCTACCTACTTATAAACAACAGACATGATAATTAAATTTCATGTCCATTGAATACCTTTGGCTTTGTTGCACATTTTCTGATTGAGATTTTTACTTGAGCCAAATTAAAACTGGGCATAATGTGTCAATTTTTTATTCTAACCTAAAATCGTTGTTGATCATTGTAACTATTGAAAAAGTTCACTGTCTGAATTACTAATCACCAGGTCGTTTGATTTTACCCAACGCCCCAATCAAACTTTATTTCCACCATGAACACTTGTAAAGTTTTTCCGTTTTGTGGGGGTTGTTGACAACGTTAACATTGCTGGTCCAGAAATCAGTCTTTTCCATTCAGTGGAAGACATTCCAAGTACACTCAATGCAACTCCCTATTGCCTAACGGCTAATTAAAACAATAGGAGACAGTATTCCAAGCCGAAAGAGTAAAATAAAAAAAAAAAACGGAAATGTAAATATGAACATTAATACATAAAATGTTACCGGAAATCAAATTCAGGTGAATACGGGTGATGACTTCGATTCTCGGGTCATTTGACGACCTGACTGGGTTTTTGAAAACTGTCAGGTCATAGCCAAAATTATCAGGTCTGACCCCCAGAAAACGGGTTAGTTGACAGGTATGAATATTCAAATTCAGACGTGTACGTATCAGGAGTCAGGAACAGTGCAAATATATATGAACTTGTACTATTTGTTTACAATCTTATTGACCTTTTAATACAAGATTTACCTGTAGGAGATGTAACAGAATGATCTGTACTGCCATGTTATAAATTATTATCTGTGGGTAAAACATCAGATCCACTTGTAATGGACACCTGCCCACACTGTCTGTGTAGTACCTACCTGTAGGAGATGTAACAGAATGATCTGTACTGCCCTGTAATAAATTATTATCTGTGGGTAAAACACCAGATCCACTTGTAATGGACACCTGCCCACACTGGCCATATAGGTCTATCACAGCATAAACACCTACAAAATATGATATATCATTATTTCACTTGTTAATTTTTTTAAAATCCATTTTTCCCTTTCCACCACATTTTCTGCCTATACATTAAAGACTTCTTCCCTTAAGGCCATAATAAAATAATTCCTAGATTATCATCCATATCTGCTCAAGATCTGGGGCTGGCAAATTATCTTTTATATTCTTTATCAAATTATGAGAAAAAATGCAGTCATTTCAAAAGAAATATATCCAAATTTACCAAAAAATCAAAAACAATTTTTTTTAGGCTAAAGTGTCAGTAATATTCTCTTGTGACAAACTATAGTCTTACACTTAACTAGATTCACAAATGATTTAGAAACACAGTTGTGTATGTATCCCTCCACTCATCATGCCATTACCATTTCAAGTATTTATCTTACCTGGAGAAATATCTGAACATGCAACACCTTGGTCCCTTCCATTGTAATAGAAATGTAAAGTTCCATCTGAACATCTCATCATACCTAACCTACAGCCCACAGACACTGTATCTAGATCTAATGAATAACCATTTCTTATTGTAGTACCATCCTGCATTACAGCTGATCCACTGTAAAGTACAAACATAGGTAATCAATGATTACAAAGTTCGCCTTGTTATGGCACTTTGTCGCAGCAACCAAATTTTCCATGGATGCTGACATTCTATCAAAATTTCATGCATATGCAAGGTTACCAAACCAACAATGTACAGTTACTGAGCTATGACATTAATGTAAATCATTCATGTGTAAAATGTAGGTTTAAGTGACCTAATTTTGTCTGGATGCTGAGCTACCATCAAAGATGCATGCACATGCACATGCAATATGATCCTACCATGTACAGTATATGAGATCTGATCCCTGACATGAACTTGAATGTAAGTCACTAAAGCGGAAAATGTAATTCAAAGTGACCCAATTTTGCCTGGATGCTGACCTACCATCAGAGATGCATGCATGTGCAATGTTAGATGATCCTACCATGTACAGTGACTGAGATATCAACTCGTATGTTAAATCAGATGTAAGTCAGTCAAGTGGAAAATGTAGGTCAAAGTGACCTAATTTTGCCTGGATGCTGACCTACCATCAGAGACGCATGCATGTGCAAGGTTAGATGATCCTACCATGTACAGTGACCTAGATCTGAACTCGAACCTAAACTTGAATGTAAGTCAGTCAAGCCGAAAATGTAGGTCAAAGTGATCAAATTTTGCCTGGATGCTGACTTACCATTTGAGACGCATGCATGTGCAAGGTTAGATGATCCTACCATGTACAGTGAGCGAGATCTGAACTCGAACCTAAATTTGAATGTAACGCAGTCAAGAGGAAAATGTAGGTCAAAGTGACCATATTTTGCCTGGATGCTGACCTACCATCAAAGATGCATGCATGTGCAAAGTTAGATGAACCTTACCATGTACATTGACCGAGATCTGAACTCGGACATAAACTTAAATGTGAGTCAGTCAAGTGGAAAATGTAGGACAAAGTGACCTAATTTTGCCTGGATGCTGACTTCCATCAGAGATGCATGCATGGGCAAGGTTAGATGATTGTACCATGTACAGTGACCAAGATCTGAACTAGGACATAAACTTGAATGTAAGTCACTCAAGCAAACAAGTGATGACCCTAAAGGATGTCTCGCCTGTCCCTGCTGGACTCTAAATTGATGTAAAATCTAAGTGAACTAATCAGAAAAGTGAACATGCTCACTAGACTGTGAAATTGAGGTCAAGGACAAAAGTCACCTGCCAGACTGACATGTACTACCCAAGACCAACCTACATACCAAATATTATCAACCTACCACTTCTATTTATTTTGAAATGAACTTAAGCAGAAAAACTTAACGTGGCCACTAGACCGTGAAATTGAGGTCAAGGTCACATGACAAATGTCAGACTGGCATATACCCAAATAAAATCTTGCTATAGGACAAATATTGTGAGTCTAGAGGCTACAGTTGCTGAGAAATAGACTTGAATGTAAAAATTTAACAAAGTCACTGAACCATGAAATTGAGGTCAAAGAAACATGACAGGTGTCAGACTGGCGTGTACCCATATAGATCTCCCTACAAACAAAATATGACGGGTCTAGGTGTAACAGTTACTGAGAAAAGGACTTGAATGTGAAACTATGTCGCAGATTTTCTAAGTTCACTGAACCATGCAATTGAGGTCAAGGCAAAACGACAGGTGTCAGACTGCCATGTACCCATATAGATCTCACTCTAGACCAAATATGACAAGTCTAGGTATTATAGTTCCTGAGAAAAGGACTTGAATGTGAAACTATGTCGCAATGTTTATGTGCTTATTGAACCATGAAAACAAGGTCAAGGTCATCTAAAATATATGCTGCTGGAAAGGTCATCACTTGGTGGTGCTGTGGACCAAAGATGATGTTTGTATGTATTACCCTTGAAAAGTTATGAAGGTTTAAGAAAAAAGTTTACACCGCCGCCGCCGTCGCCGTCGCCGGATTGCTATACCTATGTCTCGCCTTCAGCGACTTTCGTCGCAGGCGAGACAAAAATGTTGGTCAAAGTGACCTAATTTTGTCTGGATGCTGACCTACCATCAGAGATGCATGCATATGCAAGATAAGATGATCCTACCATGTACAGTGACTGAGATCTGAACTCTGACATAAACTTGAATGTCAGTCACTCAAGCGGAAAATGTAGGTCAAGGTGACCTAATTTTGCCTGGATGCTGACCTACCATCAGAGATGCATGCACATGCACAGTTAGATGATCATACTATGTATAGTTACTGAGATATGAACTTGGATGTAAATTTAAATGCAAGCCACTAAAGTCAGAGAGACCTAAATTTCTTTGAGGCTGTGAGATAGCCCAAGATGCACCTGCATGCAAAGTTTGATGACCCTACCCTGCATAGTTACCAAGATATATAACCCAATGCAGACGCGTACGCAGACGAAGATGTGGAGGCGAACCAAAAATAGAAATGTAAAGTTCCATCTGAACATCTCATCATACCTAACCTACAGCCTACAGACACTGTATCTAGATTTAGTGAATAACCATTTCTTATTGTAGTACCATCCTGCATTACAGCTGATACACTGTAAAGTTCACAAAACATTCTGTATTATAACTGAATACGAATACTGTACAAGTGTTTTTTTTTTTCGCAGATTGCAAATTTCGCGATTTCTTTCAAATTTGTTTGTTTTTATTTTGGTGGATCTAGAATATTTGCGGTTTCTTTTCATTTACAGTACAAAGCCTCATATAAATAATATAAAAATATATATGTTGTGCGATGGCCACAAATTAACTATGGAACAAAATATAAATAATATATCACAGTATGCAATTTTCGCTATTTCAGAATTATCAGGAATAAAGCGAAAATTAAGTCCTCACAAAAATTATCTGGTATGTGTTACTTCACATTTTTTTAGGAAATAAAGCTGAAAAATAGTAGACATAGGACATTGTTTTTTATTCAGACTTAACATAACCAGTACTAATTGATCCTGTCAGAGAATCTTGATGTGCTATGCAGTAATAAAAGTCCATATCAGAAATAAAAGTCCCATTTTCTTTTGATCTGTAGTTCATAACAGGACACAAAGAACTTTATTATAAACTGAAATTTCATTTTCATACCGTAAAAATACAATGTTTATTGTTTACTGCCACAATCTTTTGTACAATTTTACTAAATTTGATTCATCTTATGAAGCACATGAATACAGACAATTAGTACTAAAGCACAGCATGTGATGTCTTGACCGTGACTTAATAATTATCAGCTACTGTGGATCAAAGGAAACAAAAGCAAACAATCAATACTTTCCAAACATTGGGAGAGTTCCTTGATAAAAGTCTAGGTCAAATTCTTGATAAATTTGGGTCAACCAGATATGACAATTGCAGAAGTACTATGCAGACTGAGACAGTCATGGAAATGATGAAAATTCTTAGAAATAGGCTAATTAACATATTTTACTGGCATTTTGTGAGTTACCCTTTGCATACCGGCTGTTGACTTTTGGCAAAGGAAATAGTGTAAAAGTAATACATGAGTAAAAGCATCTCAGCTTGTAGTATTCAAAAATTGATGGGTGTTCCATGGTACACTTGTGTCGCCTGCACTACAGAAGAGTCATTTCTGGCCAAGTGAACCTCTAAAATCTGTAAAATCAAAATTTTAAGTATGTATCAGGTTCACAATTAAATCAAGTGATAAAAAAATTACAATGTATGAAAGGTTGGTTGGAATATGACTCATAGTTTGAAAGAATACCACATTAACAAACTAAATTAACAAATGAGTTATTTTGGATCAGTGAAGCTCTAAAATCTGTGAAATCAAAATATGACGTATCAGATGCACAACAAGATAAGGTGAACAACATATCATGCAAATTTGGTTGGAATCCGACTTATAGCTATGATGTTGAGGATTAACTAACCAGAATAACAAATGAGCAACTTTGACTCCGTGAACCTCTAAAATATGTAAAATTCTAAGTATCAGGTGTGCATCTATACCATCCTGAAAGTTTGGTTGGAACTGGACTAGCAGTTTTAAAGGAGTTGCGGATTCAAAACTGACATACTCACAAAAGAGCAATTTTGGCTCTATGAACCTCTAAAATCTGTAAAATCACAATTCTAAGTATCAGGTGCACATCTTCACAAGATGAACAACATATCCTGAAAGTTTGATTGGAATTGGACAAGCAGTTTTGAAGGAGTTGGGGATTCAAAACTGACATACTCACAAAAGAGCAATTTTGGCTCCATGAACCTCTTAAATCTGTAAAATCAAAATTCCAAGTATCAGGTGCACAACTACACCAAGTTAACAACATATCCTGAAAGTCTGGTTGGAATCAGACTGGTAGTTTTGAAGGAGTTGTGGATTCAAACACCGATAGACAACACGATGACGCAGGATGACGACTACGATGTAAGATGACGGATAGTAATCCCTATTTGTCAATTCTGCTTACAGCAGGCGACACAATAACTAGAGTACATAAAACCCCAAGCTTTGGTTTGGTATCCTTGTAATGTTTATCTTACCTCAACATCCAGGTATCATAATCAATATCTGTCATTGTGTTAGGAAATTCCAAATCTTCAGGTTTTATAGCGGTCACACCTATTTAACATAAAATATACCAAAATATACATTTATTTTAAAAAAATGAACTCTTTGTTTTTCATCTAAATGCCCATGGAACTAAACATTACAAAACAATTCAATGCATTCTACATTCTTTGTCTCTGTACTTTTATTTGGATAAATGATGTGAAAAAAATTAAAAAGAATACATATTCATGTTAATATATTATGTGTGCAAACCAACGCCTGTTAAGTTGACGGTCTTTAGATACCTGGAGGTGGATGCCCCAAGGTATGCACCATTGTCTATCATTTCATTCAAAATAACACTAAATATAGTCAACACCACATTCTAGGTATGCAGTGTAACTAGTATTTATTACTAAAAATCTTACCAGCTTCTATAGAACCGGACCATCTCTCCACCATTTTCTCAATAATAATCTCAAATAATTCATTGTCTTTCAAAGGTCTGTTACTCATTATGATAGCATCATTGAATTCTCCACTGGCATTTGGACGTGTTGCTGTACGTCCATTATTTACAATGACAGCATTCTGGCCATGGATATGATGGAATCTTAATTCCTCTGTTTCTACAACACTACTGGATTCCATGTCTGGAGAGCTAAGACTGTCTGTAATATAAAATTTATACAGGGTTAAACAGAGCCAAGCGTGATATGACTACAACAAGCACATTGAAGAAGGGTATACTGTAAACCAACTTACCGTATTTTCACGGCTATAAATGTTGGCATTTTTACCAACTGGAGACAATTTGGCAGAGATTATCTTTCATAAATTGCCTGGTCACATTCTATATTTTTCGCGGTCATACATCTCTATGGTCCATTATTACTAAGATTTTGCAATTAAGAATTGTCAATCTTGAAATTTTGTTAGCAAACATCATTGGTATTATGATTAAGATGTATGCTTGAATGATTTAATCAATATATAATCTTGAGTGGCATTCCATCTATGTACTAGTTCATTCGAATGCAATCAAAATATGTATTTAAGTCCAATTAGTCAACAAAAGGTAAAATTGAAATCTTGTTTTAAGTGTACACATATTACCAAATCTGTCAATGATGGTAGCTTGAGCAGCTTGTCCATACAGATCTACAACTCCATACACATTTTCTGGTACGTTGGTTGCAGCTTGTCCTTGATCTATACCATTAACATAAAAAAAAAGTGTACCATCCATTCTTCTTCTGACACCAACTCTATCACCTGCCTGTAATACAACGGTCACATGACAATCATAAGAGCCATTATATTTTTCAAGGTCAGTTAGATAAGTGACTTAGAAAATACTAATAGCATCCATTCAAAAACAGCAGCTTTGAATACTGATATGGAAATTTATGAAAAAAAAAGAAAAAAGGTAAGGATTTCTCTCAAACACAACTGGGTGTACCCAATAGAAATAAAATACCATATTAGATCTTGAATAACATGACCATGTCTGACCTAAAATAAAGATAAACATGTATAAATGTTGCTGACAAATTTAACTTGACCCCAGCTTAATTCAATTGAATATAACATTTTCTTCCTAGATAGGATGCCTATGTTTCAGAATCTTTTGGTGTGATAAGGTATAAAATTTCTTTCGATGTACAGTAAATCTGCTTGACATTTAAAAACCAATGTATGCCTATTGGTTCAATACCTTCAGACGATCTAGATTTTGACCATATTCATCGATAACAGTTGTCCCATTATGCATCACTCCATTTCCTGTCATCATCCACGTTCCAGATCTGATGTTTGTCATAGTTGATGGAAACTCTAGATCTTCTGCAGAGTGTAATGTAACACCTATTTCAACAGACCCCGCCCACTTGTCAATCATCTTGTCTAATCGAACTTCAAATAGTTCATCTGGTTTAAGAGTTCTGTTGGTTAATACAACACCATTGTTAAAATCATCCATTGCACTGTAAATAAAAAGAAAATTTTTGATAAGTGTTAAGTCAAAATATGCTGAAAGTTACCCTATAAGGCCAGACGGGGTTTATATTCAAGCTTACTGGAGGGGGGCAAATAGTAGCTAAATTTCATGTTCCTACCAATTAATACCAATTTCTTCCCATATCAAGTGGACACAGTTTATTTTTTACTTTGGTTTATAAAACTTTATATCATAAAGTTTCCTTTTTTAAGCATTGAAATATGACAAACCATTATTAAAACACATACTTAAAGTCAATTATTAGTAAAATTCTTCAACAATTTAAGCTTCTCTCATTACAGCTTACGCAAGCTTGTAAGCTCAATCAGAGCTACAAATTCAGGACAATTTACATTCATCTGTGGGCATGATTTAATCTTCATACTTACATACCATAACGCACATCAGGTTATCCTTGTTTCAGCTTTAATTTGCGATTTTGGTGTAAAATAAGCCAGGAAAATAGTCACTTTGTTTATAATTAATATTTGAGCAGTGAAACATTTTACAATAGAGTGTTAATCACATACAAAGAGAAAATTAAACACATGTGAAAATATACTAATATACCATTTCAGGGCATCTTAAATTGGTATGTTAGCACAATTTTGGTTTTTATATCAGTCAACTTACTTTGGTCTGTGAGCACTTCTTTGTCCATTAATAACAGCAGCATGTGTTCCACAGGTTGTATGAAATAACAATCTCTCTTGTTCTTCTTCATCTAAATTATTATCAGAACAATAACATAATATCAACCATTATTACATTATGGTAAAAAAAAATAATAATTATTCAACTCACTTGAAATTAGACCAAAAAAATTCAACTCACTTGAATTTGGACAAAAAAACTAAGCAAAATTGAGAAACAAGGACTAACCCGAATTAAGGTAAATTGGTACATTATTCCTAAGTAATGTTATGATAAATGTGAACTGGTTTGAGATATCCTTTAAACTCTACCTTGAACTACAGCTGTTGCCGAATGACAACCAATTATGCCCCTGTTTTCTGAACCCTGAATCAAAATGATAAGCGCAACTTTAAGTGTGTGTGGACACATTACAGGTGTGGACACAGTACAAGTGTGAACACAGATGATATACCTCCCTGTATTCAAGGTTGAATTATCTCCCTTTCAAAATTTTGATCAACAACCATCTCTGTAAAGTTTCATTCAATTTGAGGCATTTTTAATTTTCCTGCCCTATTTATTTCCATGGCAATGTCTGCCATTTTCAAAATTCTGAGCCAAAAATCATTTCTCTGGGTGCCAGGCAATTTTTCAGTAGAGTTTCATCCAATTTGAGACACTTTGAATTTTCCCATCTTTTTTCAGTTTCCATGGCAATGGGGGACATTTTGAAAATTTCCAAAAGATGTTTGTGTACATCTTTTCATTTTCAGTTATATTTCTTTGAAGTTGTTTAAATATACTTGCAAAATTTTTTAAAAACATCAAGATTTGTGTTGTTATTCGTACGAACAAACAAATTAATGAACGAACAAACAAATGGACCAATGGACAGACAAGGGTAAAACAATATGCCCCCAGACTTTTTGTCTCAGGGGCATAAATATAGACTTTAACAATATTTTTTCCCATGAAATAATTTATAACTATAACTTCAATTCATTTGATCACTTTTGCTTTAAAAGGCTAAAACAAAATCAGAAGCTACAAGTTGAATATCAGTACACAATTCATCAAAATGTTTTAATACATACCAACATTAGTTACTTCTAAAGCTTCTTCATCATACAAATCAGGGAAATATCTGAAGACGTTATTCCGTGTAGCTGTGTTCTGTATGTTATTAGGATAATTTGGATCATTTCTGTCTAGAATTGTTACTTTTACTGCCATACCATACAAATCTACCACTCCCCAAATTGTCTGAGGAGTATCATTAGAGGCCACACCCTGATCTTGGCCATTGATGTAGTAATGTAATTGTCCATTAGATTTCCTTATTAGACCTATCCTATCTCCCTCCTGAAAATGTAAATATCCATGATGAGGAACAAATTAATACACTAACTGTTACACTGTTATTGCTTGTCAATGAAAAGTAACAAGTCAAAAGAGGTAAACACAACCTCAAAAACATTGACATACATTTTATAAGCAATACAATAAAGCATTTCAATGCGATAATTTTCTACAGTCAAGTATGTGAAAACATCCAATGTAATTGCTTTTTGAACTATGTGACTTTAACCTTTGACCTGACCTTACTTTTTTTTACATATCTATGTTTCTATTGACTAGACCTTACCAAGTATGAAAAGTCTATCTGACATACATGTAGTTCAAAAGTTATAGATCAATAAATTTAAATAACCTGAAAAGAAAATTACTGAAGCTGTTCTTAAAATAGATATAAGCGATTTTTAAAACTAATCTGATGTATTAAAGACATAGGTCATAGAGGATCCACTATAATATGGTAAATTTTGAAATAATTATATCAATGTCATGCTACTACTCAGATGCTAGCTACTTATTTAATATATAACTGCCAATATTCTTTCTGACTACTTACTGCAAGTTCATCCAAATTATACTGTCCATATTCTCTTCTTGTACCCTTCCCATTAGTTAATATACCACATCCACTCATCATTATTGTACCTAAAAATAATAATAATAAAATGCTTAAAGAATACCAATGCAAAAACTGGTCACATTGTACATGGAAAATATCTTTTGTAAGACGACGATCTTGATTATTACAAGCTTATGTGTATTTTCCATTACGTTATATTCTGATATTTTCTTGAAAGTTTAATTCTAAATATGGTGAGAATTTTTGTTTTTGAGAAATCAAGCTTACACTGAAAACTGCACCGTGGTAAATTCACTCTGTTTAGTAATCAATGAAACATTTACCACTTGCAGAGTAAATTGAAATAAACATATACAATATTTATAGAGGGGCAAAAATTCATCGATGAATCGATTATATCAATCCAAAGTGATGACGATTCCCATATCATATCGTTGGTCCGGAATGGCGATACCGAAAACGGCTTTGTTTTATACAACCGCACCCGATCCAATCTGCGTTTTATTAGCGCCAATATGGCGGAACTCGAAGATATGAAATGAAGTTGTCATTGTGAATGCTCCCACGGCTCCCACGGCTTATAAATTGATACAATTACTAATATTTAATGACAATTATGACAGATACATGGCTCAAATATTAAGATAACTGTATAATGCAATTCATAGTCTTGATATCTGCTGAATTTATGTCAAGAACACAATATTTACAATACCATGATAAGCAGATATCAGGATACATATCGTATCGTGAGATTCCTCACGATACTCAGCTCTAAATATTTTGCTTTCTAGGGACTAAAGGTCTTATTGACAAAATCTGCAATTGCCATTCAGTTTCAAAATTTCATGATTGTTGTTTAAAATATTTGCTCTCATAATAAGTGAGATTATTTGCCACAAGATCTATTAGGAATACAATCCTGTGTGTATAACATTTACAAGAGACAAAATTTCTTATACAAATGAACGATAATGCGATCTCATATAAGAACCATCTAATCTTTTAAATAAGGTAATGGTGGCAAAATTATTACCATGGAGAACAAAAAAAAATTGATCTTTAACCCTACTTTTACAAAGAAAAGTACATGCAGTAAACTGCTGAATTGCTATTTAAACTGAGACATTTACATATTCAGTGTTTAAATATAACAATTTACCAGATCTCATATTTGTCATGGTAGCTGGAATGTCTAGAGTTCCTGGATTATGTGTTGTAATTCCAACTTCTATGGAACCTGACCATTTATCAACTAATACATCCAACCGAATCTGGAAAAATAAAACAAACATGTGAAAACTTTTCCTAAATAAATAACAGAACTGAAACTTAATAAAGCAAACGATGATTCTA
>MJUU01001638.1:98525-134260 GCA_002080025.1 Modiolus philippinarum
TGAAATTGAGGTCAAGGTCAAAAGCCATATGGCAGACTGACATGTACTAACCAAGACCAAGCTATATACCAAATATCATTGACTTCTAGATTGTAGTTATTGAGAAATGGACTTTAGCAAAAAAACTTAACCTGGTCACTGGACCACGAAATATAGGTCAAGGTCAGATAATTTGGGGTCCGACAGATAGGGTTCGCCGTAAGCTACCTATGGACCAAATATACATAGGGTGGGACATGGCAGGCTGCAAATTATAAGCTTTTGCAGCAATTGTAGTATTTACAGGTAGAAACACCAAATGTGATTGTTGTCTAATAAAAATGTAAAAGTAGTAAAAACATTTATCAGACAACGAACAAATATACTTTGAATACCACTTACTTTTAGAACTGATTAATAAATATAAATGAAAACACAAAAACCACGTCAAGATAATTAGTAGATTTTCATGCCCTCCTGCCCCACCAAAATCTGATTACCCTAATTAATTTTTTATTTTTCGAAAAGTACAATTTCAGATTAACTTAAGTTTTGATTCCCGGAAAAATGTTTCCAGAACCAAACATTATGTTGCCATTTTCAATTAAATGGTGATTAATACCTTGATGTTTGTCACAATCTTATATGATTTAAAGGTGGGACATTATAAAAAAATAAAATATAAAAGCCTTCTGAAAGCCCCATTATAATTTTAAAGGTGGGACATAATAAAAAATAAAATATAAAAGCCTTCTGAAAGCCCCATTATAATTTTAAAGGTTGGACATAATTAACTAGAGGCTCTCATGAGCCTGTATCACTCACCTGGCGACTGGTTTCATTCATTGTCACCAATAGACCACCCATTTATACATGTACAATGTACTATAAATCAGTTCACCAGATGTTATATTTTCATTCTTGGATGAGGTACAAACTAAAAATCACAAACTTTGGAAGGGATCACCCAAAGACAATTGTAACCAAGTTTGGTTCCAATTGGCTCAGTGGGTTCAGAGGAGAAGACATTTGAATGCATTTCCCATAGGGTCCCTATGTCCCTGTGCTCCACGCTGGCAGCCATCTTGGATGAGGTACGAACGTAAAAATCACAAATTTTAAAGGGGACCACCCAAGGACTATTTTGACCAAGTTTGGTTCAGTTTGACTTGGTAGTTTCAGAGAAGAAGATCTTTAAATACATTTCCTATAGGGTCCTATGTTAAACTATGTCCCGTGCTGGCGAACATCTTGGATGAAGTACGAACATAAAAATCACAAACTTTAAAGGGGACCATCCAAAGACTACTGTGACAAAATTGGGACCAATGGCTCAGTGGTTTCAGAGGAGAAGATTTTTGAATGCATTTCCCATAGGGTCCTATGTTAGACTTTCTTCCCCGCTGGCGGCCATCTTGGATGAGATGCCAACCCAAGAATGACGGACGATGGACGGACAGACGGACGGACGACGGATGCCGAGTGATGGCAAAAGCTGACATGGCCTTTGGCCAGGTGAGCTAAAAATACTAGAGGCTCACATGAGCCTGTATCGCTCACCTGGTGATTGTTTTATTCATTGTCACCAATAGACCACCCATTCATACTATAAATCAGTTCACCAGATGTTACATTTTCATTCTTGGATGAGGTACAAACTAAAAATCACAAACTTTGGAAGGGATCAACCAAAGACAATTGTAACCAAGTTTGGTTCCAATTGGCTCAGTAGGTTCAGAGGAGAAGACACTTGAATGCATTTCCTGTAAAGTCCCTATGTTCAACTATGTTCCACGCTGGCGGCCATCTGAACGTAAAAATCACAAACTTAAAAGGGGACCATCCAAGGACTGTAGTGACCAAGTTTGGTTCAATTTAGCTTGGTAGTTTCAGAGGAGAAGATCTTTGGATGCATTTCCCATAGGGTCCCCATGTTAAACTATGTTCCCTGCTGGCGGCCATCTTGAATGAGGTATGAACATAAAAATCACAAACTTTGAAGGAAAACATCTAAAGACTATTGTAACCAAGTTTGGTTCCAATTGGCTCAGTGGGTTCAGAGGAGAAGACATTTGAATGCATTTCCCATAGGGTCCATATGTTAAACTGTGCTCCACGCTGGCAGCCATCTTGGATGAGGTATGAACGTAAAAATCAAAGGGGACCACCAAAGGACTACTGTGACAAAATTTGGTCCCCATTGGCATTGGCTCAGTGGTTTCAGAGGAGAAGATCTTTGAATGCATTTCCCATAGGGTCCCATGTTTAAGTATCTTCCCCCGCTGGCGGCCATCTTGGATGAGATGCCAACCTGCTGGACATATGTAGACATTATAGTTCTGGAAAACCTCAACACTTAGCATTTCACATTTAACCTTTATCTCAAATAGTTTCTGAAATAAAAGTAAAAACGTTAAAAAATTGTGAAAATTCAAAGAAAAAGGTGCACAACTCCTATGTGGGTTGTCAGATTTTCTTCAAAATTGCAGGACATGTAGATCTTACTATGCTGACCATATTTGTGATAAAAACTTCACTTCTATCTTCTACCATTTTCAAAATATAAGACTAAAAGTAACGAAAAACTGAAAATTTTACGGAAAAGGGGCAATAACTCCCAAGACGAGTTAACGGATATTCTCCAAAATTGCAGGGCAGGTAGATCTCATCATGCTGACCATTTTTACCCAGTCAGAATTTTGATATCTGTAATGGTTTTCGAGTTATTTGCAAAAAATTGCAATTTACCCCTATGTTCTATTTTTAGTAACAGCGGCCATGTTGTTTAATGTACGGACATAAAAATCACAAACTTGAAAGAGCATACCCTGGTGATGATTCAGGCCAAGTTTGGTTAGTATTGGCCTAGTAGTTTCAGAGGAGAAGACCTTTGAATAAAAGTTTACAGACGGACAGACGACGGATGCTGAGTGATGGCAAAAGCTCACATGGCCATGGCCAGGTGAGCTAAAAATATAAAAGCCCAGTATAATTTTGGTGACCTGGATGAAAATTTATTGACAGATACTTGACCTGACTTCCTCATGACTAATGTAATCTTTTGAAAACAGTAATAAAGCTACAATAGTTACAGTTGATAACAGAACAAATCAGTTATGATTCAGAACAAGACATTACAATTTATACACCCATGAAATTGAAGAAAGTGCAGTTCCATCTTATAAGATCACATGGTTACCTCAAACATTTCATCATTCTTCAGTGGTCTGTTTGTCATCACAACACCATTGTTAAACTCATCCAGTGGGCGTTTCCTCTCAGCTGTTCTCATATCATTGGTTAATTTTATCAGACTACCACACTTCTGATGGAATGTTAACATGTCATTGGACGGGGAGGGTTCAGCATTTGAAGGGGCGGCATCTGTATTGGAAGCTGTGTTTGGTGATACTTCTACATTCCTCGTCAGATCGTTTACAATCTGGTTTGATAAGTGTGTCAGGAATTCATTGGCTAATTGACTTGCTACATCATTGGATGTTATATCTGGAAAAAATAAACAATAAATAAATGTAATAATAGGGTAAAAAGCTATTGATCAATATTGAAATTGTCTCAAAGTTTATAGTTCAATCTCGATATCTCAAACACTCATCTCACTTGAAGTTGCCTTGATCATTTATAGTCTCTTGCATATTTCAGCAATGGAAATTTGACTGTTTGCAATATGTAAATGCATATACCCTGTAATTCCAAGTGTATGTTGTATATTTGATTCACCATTAACATGTATATGACTGTATAAAATCCCAATCAGATCTGTAAATTAGGGCCTTTTTAAGGGTAATATATATCATGTTTCCTGCATTCTAGAAGTTATCTGTAAATCATAGGGTTGCTTCAGCAGCTTCACATATGCAAATGTGTTGAAAAGATCTTAGTTTTATAATAGACAATTTACCACAACACACACACAACTTCTGCATCAAGGGTTTAGATATCATAAATTGATAAAAACATTCTCTAAATTTTATTATAGATACATTGACCTATTAAGAAAATTTGGTTCTACATGCAGGGCTCTTATACATCAGGGCATTTCACATCCAAACTTCTATGGCAATATCATTTACATAGCGCATAAATTAAAAAATTGTCCTTCCAAACTTATTAATCCTTTGAACAAACTTATTCATAAAGGATATAAATACAGCATTGTTGTTAAATCTTCACTTCTGGTTTTTGTTGGCGAAAATATTGATCATCTCCTAAATGCTTTACACCATAACTAAATTTAAACAATTTTTCATACTGGCAGTATTTGGCATTGCACAATATCATGTTCTTCTTTCATAATTGATGATGTTATTATACCAAATTTATTTAGAAGTATTTCAATTGAAATTTCATATGTAAGAAGGCTTGATATCATAGTCAACGGAAATTACGTCCTTAGCTAGCTGTCAGTAACTGCGAGCATTTGTCCAGACAGTACCTGTGTGTATTGTCTTCATGTTTTATGTACTTCATTGTAGGGGTACTGGTCTTGATAAGTTGGACTTTTTTCTAGTTTGATTTTTACTGTGAGTCTTTATGTACAATGTATATTTATTTTTAGCCATTCACCACACATAGGGGGAGGGTGTGGATCCAAGAAAACGAGTTTAACCCCACAGCAATTTTTGTTCCTGTCCCAATCAGGAATATGTCGGTCATTGGCTTGTCCTTGTCTTCTTATAAAATTTAACAGGGGTTAACAAATCAACTGGTCCGAGGTCCGGGACCTGGGAATTTAAACTACGGACCAGTGCATTCACCATTCAAAAAGTCCGACGGACCAGTGAAAAATCAGAGGAAATCATTTACTTCAAGTTTCACTTTGTTTACTTTTTCATTGATCCAACTCAATTAAAAACTTTGAAAACATATATAGATTGTTCCTTACTTTCAAGCGCATTGAAGACTGATCTTCTTCGCGCTTGACAGCAACGGGAAATCCCTATCGATGATATAAGCCTAAAACTAAAGTTGATCAACATGATGTCATTTCGTGTTCAGTGGTTTTATCAAAAGTCGTGAGTCGTAACGTTGGTCGTAAGTTACTTATAAAGTTTGTAAGTAATGACCGATCGTAACTGTAGTAATATAACATCCAGGCCCGAGTTCAGTTTTTTTCTTCTCATTGTCCTTCGAATATTGTTCCTAGCGTTTTTGGTGCATTTTTTCTTTGGGCATTTATATGAATTTCTCTATTTTTTTCTGCGCTCAGGGCAAGAACAGGCTTCAAATGTATTGTATCACAAAAATCATTATTATATGAACAGGTAGAGAGAGTAAGGAATTTTTTTTTATCTTCTGAACTCTCTGGACTTATCAATTTTGGTACTTTAATGTTGTTGGCTGTCAAGGAAAAAGGATCTGGTAGAAGTTTGTGAATTTTATATATGATACCAGTCAAAGGATGAATAGATATAGATAAAAATAATTAACTTTCAGCATAGAATTTTTATTTAATACTTGATAAAAGTTAATATGTTACCCTATGGGAAATGAAAAAAAAAATTGTGGTCTCGGACTTACTTCAAATTTTGGGCAAGTCTGTACGGACCACTGAAAATTTGGTCAGGACCAGTGAATTTCTTTGAGCTACAAGTCCTGGACCAGTAAGGTTCTGAAAAAAATTTTAACCCCTGTTTAAGTTTCTTGATATTTTGGTTATTGGATGTGGTTTGTTTCCATTGATTTATTCACTTTTTTACCTTTTGGGGGCCATTTAGGGCTTACTATATGGTGTAAGGTTCCTCACTGTGTTGAAGACCATAAGGTGACCCCTAGATGTTTTGTTTTGGGTCGTTTTAACCTGGATATGTGATGTTGTCTCCTTGACATTTCCTTTCTTTTTCACAGATGTATAACATACTACAGTACACACAGAGAGGTTTCAAAACACTAAGGTCTGACATATTTCACACAGTAAACACCAGCAAGTGTTGGTGTAAACATCAGCAAACTTCCTGTTGTTAATTACATAGAAATATATTATTGGCAAGTCATAAATGTCAGTGTAAACACCAGCATATCACAAGCAATTGTCTGTTTTCACTCATGTCAGACCATGGTGTTTTGCAACTGAAACACCCTGTGTGTACTGTATCATTCATTCTGTGAAGTCCAAACCATAGTGAACCAAGACTTGAGTATATCACAGGGATGAACCTACGTAGGGCCCAGTAGCCCTTAAATTCTGCCCAGCATGCCCAGGCTACTAAACATTTTTGAACCAGTAACCAGTAGCCCATTTCTGACGTTGATTGGTGGGCACATAACACTGGGCTAGTAGAATTTATACAGCTATGCTACTAACCATCTGCCAGGTGCCTAGCTGCCATATTTATTGGTGTGTGAAGGTGACATCCCTGTATGATGACCACATTTTTGGCATGAATAAGCAACTTACTATTGTCCATTCTGTTGACAGATCCAGGTTTAATAATGGACACCTGGGCACATTTTCCATACAGGTCAACTACAGCATAAACTTTAGATGTGATTTCTGTGGCTGCTGTACCTTGATCTACACCATTCACAAAAAATCTCAGCTCTCTTTTCCAGTTTACCATAACTCCAACAGTATCTCCCTCCGAAAGCTGGTCTAAATCTGAAAAAAAAATAGAAGAATATCTTTCACTATAATTCACACATTCCCTTTTGATGATTGCTAGAGAATGTTTCTGCATAACACATACATGTAGATGCCCTAAAATCAGATTTATTACATTGATCTATCATAAAATACTAGTTCATGGTCCCAAAATTGTAACTGAATCAGGTACAAGAAGCAATTAAGGTGATTGTAATGTTTATTAAATATTTATTCTGAATGAATTGTATTTCAAATGTCTGAAAGTTATATCAACTTTGCTTTTTCCAAAAAACCTTCAATAAATGAATTCATTAACCTGAAAGAATGATGGAATGACAGACGGACAGAGGTAAAACAGTATACCCCTCCTTTGGATCAGGGGTATATTAATAACTTTTTCCAAGGTTAAACACTTACACTTATCCTTGAACCTAAAGCCTGTTAATTTGAGGAAGGACTACTACAGTACACACAGGGTGTTTCAGTTACAAAACACTTTAGGTTTGAAATTTTCCACACCGTTAACACCAGCAAATGTCGGTGTAAACTTCCTGTTGTTAATTACATAGAAACATATTAACAGAGGTATAAATGTTGATGTAAACACCAGCAAATCACCAGTGATCCTTGGTGTTTTCCCTCTTGTCAGACTAGGGTGTTTTGCAACTAAGAACACTCTGTGTGTACTGATTTTTAATTGGTAGCCCTGTGGGCTAGTTTTATAAGAATGTATTCTTTTGGTCCAATAAAATCACTGCAGGACCTGTGAATGCAGGCATGTTGTAGTACTTTTGTCTGCCAAGAGATCAGTCTCAAACAATGTTTGCCATGAAAGCATATTAAATTGTCTCTATATCAATGTAAAATGGCTTTTTGGGTTGTTATACATTACATGCATAATACCTAAACACTAAAATTTCAAAAAAAATTGTCTTCATTGTTTTTGTTTTCAATACAAAAAAATCAAAAAGAAACTTGAAATATGTAATTTGCATTTAACATGGAAGACACAATATCCAAAATTCTTACACTTATGAAAAATTGGCCTACCTGCACCATATTCCTCTGTTACAGAATGTCCATCTTTAAGTATTGAACTACCAGACATTACCCATGTCCCTTCCCTAAATCCTGTAGCACTGATAGGAAAGTTTAAGTTACTTGGATCACATGTTGTTACACCAATTTCTATGGAACCACTCCATGAATTAACCTAAAACATTAACACATCAAGTTAATAAATTGTAGTGTAATATGACTTGCTTTAAACACATTTCATGATTGGTTGGTATACCATATTAAACATCTACATGTAAGTAGGTAAAGTAAACTGACATGGTAGTTCTCGGAAGTTTGTATACTGTCAAAGTACTTTTATTGGGTTCCAATTTTTGTTGATTTTGTGGTTGAAGGTTCCCTAAAACCACAAAATTAAGTTCCCAACCAAATACAATTTTCCCTAGAGTTTGAATTCAAAACCATGAATACTTCAATTCTTGCAAAATGTCACTAAGCTTTTGTCCTCTCCTAGCTATATATAGGAGCACTGATATCAAATATGGTTAATGGCAACAGGTAAATATTGTTATTAAATTAACATTCTCTAGCTACATTGAGGCCCAACTTAAACAAGATGTGTTTGTGAAACACTATGCCTCATCAATCATGTCTACAATACAGAATTAAAGCTGAAAATTGCAACAGGCACTAGAAATTAAGGTTTAGTAGACATTTGTGCTAAGCTCCATTAGATCTATTCAAATACATGTATATCAAGCCTCTTTCAAAATTGTAATAAAAAAGAGCTAAAAGCCAAAGTTAGATTTTGACCTTTTGACCTGACCTTAATGAAATTTGTATAATGGTGTTCAATTTATATGATTAATATGCAGACAAATATACAGGTCCATTCACATCTGATTGAAAAGATATAGGCCATTGTTAAAGTTTTGGAATTTGCAATCAGTAACCTTGACCTCTGACCTGTCCCTTGGTGTATTTGTACTAAGCTCTATTACCATAATCCTCGTATTAGGCCCCCCTGCCGCTATAAGCGCCCCCTCAAAATTCCAACTATTAACCGTAATTTCCGTATTTATTTCAAACCTTTTCCGTCGTTGATTTGTTTTTCGTCAATTGCGCATGCATATGCATCCAAATTTCCGGTTGTAAACAATCGAGTTATCATGTTTTTCGTTTCATTTCAGTACAAACAACTCATCCGCCTTAGCTTTTATTTCTGTTTGTCAAAGATTTTGATAGTAAAAGCATTTTTGCTTTGATTTCATCGTGTACTTATGAAAGATCGAAGAATTTCGTTACAAGAGCTTCGTTTTGGAGCCCGGTTTTGTCCTACTTCATAACTGCCCCCCTTTTCATTCAAATTTTCTTAGTGCCCTGGGTGCTCAATACGAGAAATACGGTAGATCTATTCATATATAGAATATGAAGCCACTGGCAATTGTAATTAACTAGCTATAGCCAAATCTAGACTTTGACCTTTATGACCTTGACCTTTGACCTAACCTTAGTGAAAATTTGCACAATACTGTTAAGCTTCATATGACCAATATACATGCCATATATGAAGGTGCTATAATATCTGATTGAAAAGATATAGGCAATGTTTAAAGTTTTTGTTAAAGTTTTCAAATTAGCAGTCAGTGACCTTCATCTTTTGATCTGACCCTATTTTTTTCGGTGAATTTTACTAAGCTTCATTAGATCTATTCACATATAGAATATCAAGCCTCAAGCCATTGTAGTTTACGGGCTATAGCAAAATTTAGATTCTGACCTTTTGACCCCTTTGACCTTAACCTTTGACCTGACCTTACTGAAATTTGCAATATGGCGTTGAGCTTTACATGATCAATACACATACCAAATATGAAGGGCCTTGCCAATCATATCTGGTTCAAAAGTTATTAACCAGGTTAAAGTTATGTTGAGACAGACAGACAGACTTGGCAAAAACAATATGTCTCTGATCTAAAGATCTGGAGGTATAAAAACCATGATATTTAGAACTAACCAAGGTAATAAGGTTGGTAATTAGTCATCATGGTTGGTATGATGACTCTTGAGGTGGGAAGAGTTTGATTGGGCAACCCTGTCTATAAATAGAAGCTATAGTATCATAACAGGTATATAACACCCTTCATAACCTTCACAAGTGGAGTAATCCTTTAGCTTGGATGGTAGATCAGTGGACTACTCATCAAATACCATGCCAGTTATTGCCAATTTTCACATACCTCGAGTACGTGCATGACCTTCTTTGCACAGTTATGTACATAAATGACAGCAGTATACTAAAATACAGTACATCAAAAACGAAATTTATCTTAATCTTTAAAAGCAGTTAAATTTGAGATAAAATCCCTTCTGAACCCCTTTGTTATATATATTGGGCCTAAATTAAAATATTGTTTGTTTGCCCTTTTTGACATAGGGTAGGTAGGTAGGTAAAATATTTTATTTTATTAGGTCAAAAAATTATTTGGGTAGGTAAAAAATTGCCACTTGTAGGCAGGTAGGCAAATTATTTTATTTTTCTTACTCCATATTGAATAAAGTATTTGGGGGCATTATTATTTGGTTTACATACTTTCACACTTAGAACTGGATTATACATGGGTAAAGTAAATTGTTAATGTGTATATTTGGTGATAATAGACTTCCTTCCCAATACAGAATACTGGAAAATAATGGCATATGGAGTAAATGTACAAATGTACATGAGACAAAATCCTGTTGAATATGTGGATTAAGCCGCAACTGAACAGTCTGACTGAGGGCAAAACGGTAGCACCTACTTTTGTTCATAAAATGGTTGGTTAAGCATACATGTACTACATGTTGATTAATAGTCTGTGAAATTTGCAGTAGACTTACATGTATATTTAACCACAAATCTAATAAAATTCTAAGACAATTTCATACTTTTTCCGAATACTTCTTACATGAAAATTGAGAAAATTCACCGTCAATCTATGACTCAAATCAGAAACTGCTTTCAAACATAAAAGTAACTATTCTTTGCTCAACTATATTAAGTTTCATACACTGAGTAAACCTGACATAGACAGCATGGTTGCATGAGAGGTGAACAGGGGTATACAATTTCCTCTCCATTCACCCCAATCTAACTCTGCTTCCAACCTTTCTACTCCCGGTTCTCACCCCTTTACTCCTGCTTCCCTAACCTATACTCTTAAGTTCCCTCCGTTCCTACCCCTGCTTCCCACCTCCACTGTCTACCTGCACCCTCTTGCATAGTTGATGAAAGGATACAATTTTTAAATTGTTTTGTTATGGTGAGTTTACTGACATTATCTCCAACCTTAGAGATTTTACTGCCATTTTTGTATTGAGCTGTGGTATAAGATAAAGACTTTTACACCATCAATATATATACCTACCGGGGTATTATTAAAATATGATGCCCTTTGGACAGATTTTAAGATGGGATGTCTTCATTGTTCCTGATACACTCAGAATCTCTTCAAATGCATTCAGTTTGGCCCGTTTGGTTAGCAATGTCACGTTTGAATTTTGGTCTACAGGGGCATGGACTTGATTGTCATCGTGACAATTAAATAATTGAGAACTGTTGAGACTGTATCATTAAAAGAACATGTAACCTGACTGTAATATCGTCCTGCTCAAGTGCCTCATCAACACAGGGCTCCAGATCTGTGTCTCAAAATTCTGCACTAGCGACATCGTCCCATATTTCTTTTGTGCCAGCATATATTATCTGAAGAGCCCTAGCTCTGTATGTCAATTTGTATTTGTCGATTTTGCGGACTACAACTATAAAAAAATCAGCATAAGGACTATAAGAGTCACTATTCTATGCATTTGCTTATTTTGTTTTAACTGAAACTTTCTTGAAGCCCCCTTGTTCTCAAGTTCCTGAATTTTTACACAGAGGACAATGTTCGCCATGCTTTAAAAAAAAATCCATTGGTAGAAGCTCTGGCCTAAGTTTACTTTAGGGGACCCTGTCCTAGAAAGGCTAACCATATCCCTAACATAAACACTAACTACAGGACACTAAGTATAGCCCTATTCCTAACCTTAACCCTAACAAAAGTTTTCTGTACTGTAATAAATGTAAATCCAAAAAAAATACCAACCTAAAGTAATAGGTCCCGTAAAGTAAATGAAGGCTGAAACCCTAATGTTTATATCTAACATTTTCATCGGACTTTGTATTTTTTCTGACTGCCGTACTCATTTTCATCGGACTTATTGCATATTCCTGACTGCAGTGGGTACTGCAGTCAGAAAAACAAAATGAACCGCAGTCAGAAAAAAATGCAAAAAAATCAATGAAAATGTTGAATATAAACAATATGGACCACGCCACAGCAATCAGAAAAAGATGCAAAAGTCCGATAAAAACATTGAATATGAACGGTATCTTAACCACGGTAGAACAGACACTTGTTTCGTAAGAAATGTCAGTCCTGTACACGTCAATCAGAAAATATGCACACTAGAATCCAATGGAAATATTGAATATAAATGAAATGAACAACGAAGGACTAACAGAAACATATTTTGTATTCTGTTGTCACTGTTCTCAACAGGGCTTCATTGCTTAACGGGTATGATAAAATCCGGTAATTCCGAAATTTGATCGGTAATACTTGGTAAGATTTTCGGGGGGGAACAAAATAAAATAAAATAAAATTGTATTGGTGCAGGCAAATAAAAGAATTTTAGTCACAACGAATTTATACGGTCGGTCGGCTGAGGGCAAACAAACAATATTTTAATTTAGGCCTTGCTAAACGGTGGAGGGTCACGTATGATGAATAGCTAAAAATTAATTTTTTACGTGTGATGACACAAGACAGACCTTGGGGTGTCAGCTATGTTTTCTGCCAGAAGTAAACACTAAATTTCAAACAGTCAAATGTAGACAATGGTAGATGAATTGGGCCAGTCAAGGCCTTCAATTTTCTAGTAATCCTGAACAAAATAGAGCAATTTGACATTGATAAAAATCGTGCTACTTTCAGTTAGAAAATTCATTCCATTTTGAGTGCTCCAGCTGATTAAAGTGTTAATGTAACAGTTAATTGACAAAAAAAACATGAAAAAGTTAATTTGAGAGATGGTGATTAATAGTACATACTGATACATCAGCAAAATTTGTGAAGAAAAACAACTTTTTAAAATGACTATATTACTGTGCATGTGCAATCCAATGAAACTGAAAATGAATACAATTGGTGGAAGTATTACTCTGTGTACATGTATTTCCACAATATAACACATCAAAACTAAAGGTTTAGTCAGAGTTTAAGAAGATCAAATAAAAAACACAGAGTGAAAATGGCAATATCTGGTACACAACAAGTAGGGATTATCCGATCCAATATCGGATAATAGACCATATCCCAGTTCTGGTATTTAGATTTACCTGTTGTTGTTTGTCCGCCCTACGTCACAAACATGTCCGCCCCATGTGACCATGAATGCACTTCAAGAACATAATTTCATGACGTATTTGGCTTTATGAGGTGACGTTTCTATACTGTGACACGTCTGGTAAATCCTGATACCAGAGCTCAGATGTGGTCTATTGGGTTGACAGGTGAATTTGTATGGATCAAATTAATGCTGCCGGCTTAACGTTTATAGTTTTCATAATGAGAAAGAATTGTATATTACTGGATATCAACTAGAGTTAGTCATTTCAATATATAATAAACGAGCCTTTGGTGAGTTTATTATACATTGTATTTGAAATTACATAACAAGAGTTGATATCCAGCCTTATACAATTCTTTCGATTTATCAAAACTATTTCTCTTATGAATTTCATAAATAAATGTAGTGAATGTTTGGTGCCCAACTGCTGTTTTTTGTTTGCTTGCTTTTGACATCGCTGTTTTTTTAGAATAACAACACCGTAACTAGGCAACCTTAATCATCAGCATGATCAGCATATACGAGATCTCACAGTGGTCCAATAGAAACATTGAAAAAGTGATAACACATCATGTGTGATGTGCTATTACTTGTCGCTCAACCAATGAAATTTATGTGAAAGAGATTCAGCTAGTTCATATATAACTCCAGCTTCAAAGCCTCGTTGTGTATCGCAAATAACTATTCATGCCAGGAATAGGTAATGAAGTTGAATCACAAGAGAATTACAGTATACTTGTAAGGTATATGGGAGAATGGAGAATGGTCAAATGGCGCTGGTACAAAAAGGAAAGTGAACAGATCTGAATGTTGACGATTTTGGAAATGAAGGGAATACATTCATAACAACATAGGGTGGAAAATGTGGTTGTCATATATATAACCTTCTTATCTATGCGAACTTCAAACAACTGATCCTCTTTCAAAGGTTCATAACTGATGACAACACCGTTATTGAACTCTTGGGCAGGATGGTTTCTTTGTNTCCATTTTTCACATTTTTCTTTTAATCTTAGTTTACTTCTTTGAAGACCATGCAACTTTCTCACGGACATGTGTTAATCTTGTAAACATTAATACTATAAATCAACACGGGATTACAGTCATCTACTTTGATAGTACCACAGTTGTAGATTTCAGATAAGAAATGCAGACATCAAATAATTATTATTGACATCTGATTATTTACGCACCCATGTCTAAAGACCAGTTATAAGACTTGTTACCATTGGTCAAATGTATATTTTTAATATCAAATATTTATAATTGTGGGTGGAGTTGTTAGTAAACAAAAACAAAATGTTGTTAAGATTTTGGAATAGCTAATACCATCAGGCTCAGCTCATGTAACATCGAGCTAAATATTGTATACTGTATATATATGTGAAATGTAACATCATCTACAACAATAAAGGATTTATTAAATGGAAAATCTTTATATATTATTAGACATTAATTATTGGATGAACAACCCAATTCCCCAGTTGTTCACATGGTGGAGAATTTAAAATAACGTTTTGACATTTTGGATTTATTTGATCATGGCTTTTAGTTTTATACATTCTACACCAGAAAGGGATGATATTACTAATCCGTTTTATTCTAATCATGGATTTCAATCATCTGTGTTTGCACCAAATCATCTGGTTCCAAAAGTGACTCTAAAACGAAAATTACGTCATATTCTAATCCATTACGCCCGTTTGATGTATGGCAGTTTGACTTGTATGGACCTTTACCACTTACACAAAGAGGAAATTCTTATTTATTCACTGCTGTTGACATGTTTTCAAAGTTCAATTATGCTATTCCAATAGCAAACAAAGACGCTATTACTGTTTCTAATGCACTTTTTAAACTTTTCACCACTTTTGGAGTTTGTGATACGCTTATCAGTGATCAGGGAAGCAAGTTTACTGCTACAGTTACAATGGAACTATGCAAAATGTTAAATATTAAACAACAGTTTACACCCAGTTTTGTACACCACTGTTTAGGTGCATGTGAACGTACACATTCGAATATTGCTGAATGTTTAACTCCGTATATGGAAAGTCGCCAGTGGGATGAAGTTATTTTTGCCATTACTTTTTCTTTAAATTCATCAGTTAATTCATCATTAGGATATTCTCCGTTTGAAGTTTTGTTTGGACAAAGACCAAAATTTCCGCTAACGAACCGACTAATGCCGAAAGACTTGGACAACGTTTCCCAAAGATATGAAATCATACATGTCATCTCAGAAAACAAAATTATACAGCAACACGTGAAGGACGATATTGCGGACTCTCAGTTACGAATGTTGGAGAATGCGAATAAAGACATTGCCAACGAACCAAACTTTCAAATCGGTGATTATGTGTTCCTCAAAGAACAACCGACGGGACAGGGACAGAAACTGAAACCACAATACACGGGACCTTATGTAATTCATGAAATGCCGTCTGATCACATGATTCAGCTACTAGATCCGTCTGCAAAGAGACAATTCAATTTAATTCAGAGATCGACTAAAACCGGCTTACATTCGGCACCCTAATCCATCGCCGTATTTCAAAGTTGAAAAGTCGAAAAAGGACATCAATTTGATCAATCAGTCTACACAGACACAAGGAGAAAAAGGCGTGGACATCGTCAATAAAAAATCAACAGAAGTTAGGCGTTCCCAGAGACAGACGAGAAAACCAATCAGATTTCGAGATGAAGATCACGTTGATCCAATTAAGGACTTGCCAACATTCTCGTTATCTTCAGATTCTGAAGGGTTTCACAAAATAAAGAGAGTTTTAGCACAACGGAAGAATAAGAATGGAAATGAATATTTAGTGCATGTCTCCGGGGAACCAGACGAAAATGCTATCTGGGTTTCCCTTTCAAATCTGAATCCCAAAGCCAGATATGCAATTAAAATGCGCCCACCTCCTCATTTGTAAATTTTGTAAATATTTTTTTTGTCATTTTCCTTTGTTTAAATTTTTTTTAAAATAATTTTTGCCCATTTTTGCTAGAGAGATTTTGTGAAGATATTGAACTTTAGCCATAATAATCTGTTTTTAATAAACATAAAGATTATACTTAGGGAAGTTTCAATAAATGTGTTAAAAAAATGTGTTATAAATAACAGTAATATCTTAAAAATAATTATTTCTTTTTGTATACCAAGTTTAATAAACTGCAATGGTAACATTTTAAGAATTCAATTATAGAGTTTACAAAAGTTAAGATGTCATTTTTCTGATCATGATTGATTTTTCAACATTTGTCTATTTTTACTAGAAATTTCTACATTATGAAATATAATTATTCATGACATGTGTATAAATGTGTGTATGTCTCCAAGTTGATCTTCTGGCCAGGGATTAACAATTATGATTGTGTATTATAAATGTTATTGTGTACTGAATATTTATCTTTCATGAAACAAATTAAGAGTTTGTAGTCCTGCTAGTATTGACATGTATATGTTATTAATCACATGCATCACGAAATTTGATTTGATTTTTTTTTTACTGCTGAGCCTTTGTATGTTCTATTTTTTTCAAGTTTGTTTTTTATTTGTTGTTTTAATAATGTATATTTATGTAAATATTTTTTTTGGTCTTTTATACCAAAAATTTTCAATCATCAACAACATGATCAACCCATTTTAAAATTGTGTTCAATTTTATTTTGTGGGCGGGGATGTTATATTTTGGTATAATTATGGGCTAATGATTAATAATTTTTCATGATATTTTAAATAGTCCATTTTTCACATTTTTCTTTTAATCTTAGTTTACTTCTTTGAAGACCATGCAACTTTCTCACGGACATGTGTTAATCTTGTAAACATTAATACTATAAATCAACATGGGATTACAGTCATCTATTTTGATAGTACCACAGTTGTAGATTTCAGATAAGAAATGCAGACATCAAATAATTATTATTTATGCACCCATGTCTAAAGACCAGTTATAAGACTTGTTACCATTGGTCAAATGTATATTTTTAATATCAAATATTTATAATTGTGGGTGGAGTTGTTAGTAAACAAAAACAAAATGTTGTTAAGATTTTGGAATAGCTAATACCATCAGGCTCAGCTCATGTAACATCAAGCTAAATATTGTATACTGTATATATATGTGAAATGTAACATCATCTACAACAATAAAGGATTTATTAAATGGAAAATCTTTATATATTATTAGACATTAATTATTGGATGAACAACCCAATTCCCCAGTTGTTCACATGGTGGAGAATTTAAAATAACGTTTTGACATTTTGGATTTATTTGATCATGGCTTTTAGTTTTATACATTCTACACCAGAAAGGGATGATATTTCTAATCCGTTTTATTCTAATCATGGATTTCAATCATCTGTGTTTGCACCAAATCATCTGGTTCCAAAAGTGACTCTAAAACGAAAATTACGTCATATTCTACTCCATTACGCCCATTTGATGTATGGCAAATTGACTTGTATGGACCTTTACCACTTACACAAAGAGGAAATTCTTATTTATTCACTGCTGTTGACATGTTTTCAAAGTTCAATTATGCTATTCCAATAGCAAACAAAGATGCTATTACTGTTTCTAATGCACTTTTTAAACTTTTCACCACTTTTGGAGTTTGTGATACGCTTATCAGTGATCAAGGAAGCAAGTTTACTGCTACAGTTACAATGGAACTATGCAAAATGTTAAATATTAAACAACAGTTTACACCCAGTTTTGTACACCACTGTTTAGGTGCATGTGAACGTACACATTCGAATATTGCTGAACGTTTAACTCCGTATATGGAAAGTCGCCAGTGGGATGAAGTTATTTTTGCCATTACTGCATTGGCATCCTGACCTTATCACATGTATGATACTGTATATATATGTGAAATGTAACATCATCTACAACAATAAAGGATTTATTAAATGGAAAATCTTTATATATTATTAGACATTAATTATTGGATGAACAATGATGAACAACCCAATTCCCCAGTTGTTCACAAATGAGGTGGAATCATAAGAGAATTACAGTATACATGTAAGGTATACTGTATGGGAGAATGGAGAATGGTCAAATGGAGCTGGGACAAAAAGGAAAGTGAGCAGATCTGAATGCTGACGATTTTGGAAATGAGGGGAATACATTCATAACAACACAGGGTGAAAAATGTGGTTGTCATATATATAACCTTCTTATCTATGCGAACTTCAAACAACTGATCCTCTTTCAAAGGTTCATAACTGATGACAACACCGTTATTGAACTCTTGGGCAGGATGGTTTCTTTGTGCTGTTCTGTTATCATTGCTTAACTGGACAAGAGAGCCGACTCTTTCGTGAAATTTTGGCAAAGCTTCGTCGGAAGAAGCCATTTTCCAGACAGCTCTCGGGAATTTTCATTTACCTATGGGCATACCTGAGACGTTCCGATATCCATTCTATTTTTAGAATACAAAAAAATATCAGCTGTTTTCGCACGATGAATTTGATAAAAGATGGTTGGTTTAGTGAATTAAGCGAGTTATGGCCAGGACAATGTATGTCACTCCAAGTTGAAGAAGTTCTTTTTAATGAAAGATCAAAATACCAGGATATAATAGTGTTCAAAAGGTAAAATCAACCACTCCTCGTGTGATCCACGTGTAATTTCATATCATCATGTAACATACTTCTTACCTAGCTGTTGATGTGAGTTCGTCCAATGACAAGTGATGCCCGTTTTCCCGTACAAATGGAATTGAAATGAGATATTTGTCTTCAGTCCCAGATAATATATAGAAAGGGGTGATTTCAGCGAATCCAAGTCAACTCCCCCCCCCCATTCCAGCTTGCCCCATTTCCAACACACTCGCCCTATTTATTATTGGTAACAGGACATTTTGGCCACAGTTTAACTTCGGACTCGGACGTTTCGGCCATAACCTGATTGGCAATACGAACTAATTCAATGAAAACATCTTGCATAGATGTGTACTTATACCATGTATACAATTTCCTGATATTTTATTCGGACAGAGACATATAATTAAAGAGATTGGCAACATGACGAATTCTCGTAAAATCATGCCGCCATTGAGACTTCGATAAAACTTCCCCTTCACAAAAATAAATCGCTAGTATCTCAATAAAATATGAAAATATCATAATAAAACTATCTAAACACTACCAACAATGTAAAATACTTTCCAGTTTTCATAACTAGGAAGTTGTAATCACGGACAGTGTTCCAGCTAGGATTTAAAAGGGGCAGGGCGTCAGTCCTGAAAAGGGCACTTTAGCGCGCTGACTGAAATAGGAAAAGGGCACTCAAGTGCGATGATTGATGATTTAAAAGGCTTACAAAATGCTATCTTTTATTATATCAGCAAAATACATTCATATATATTTAGGGGGGGAGGGGGGTAAGACCTTTTCAGTAAATGTGGTTTGGGCATTTTCAACAGGTTGTTAACTGTTTGGGAGAAAGTTTAAGATTGTTAGCCTGTTCAAGAATCCCCTCCTGTCTCCTCTTATACATAAATGTATATGCTGGTAATATGTTAGTAGTGTAACCATGTTACTTTTGAGATAGATCAAGAATTAAGTTCTGTTCCATTGTCAATTATTTTCCCATTTTTTTCAAGGTACATTAATTTCCAAGAGAAAACTGTAGGGTTGAACCACAAGGCAATCAGAGTATTTTTTATGCAGATGCCATTACTCAAATAATTATTAAACATTTTATATCATAATATTGAAAGGGCACTTCAGTGTGGTAATTCTAAATTCAAAAGGTGTATCAAAAGGTAACTATGTTACTGTGTTGTTTTAATTCTAAATTAAAGTTGAATTTTTGAAGTATTTACTTCAAGTGCAAGTGGTAGTTTCACAATGTCAATCTTTATATGAATTTAATTGGCAAACACTGCAACTGATGAATTGAAATTTTATATCATAATATGAAGATAATACAATTTAGCTAATAAAAGGAAAAATGATTTGCAAATAATTAAGAATGATATTTGTTATTGTTTGCTTTATGTTTAAAATTGATGCAGAATAATTTTTTACTATCAATCATTCTAAGAAAAATAGAAGTATGGCTGTAAAAGAGGGACAAAATTGAAATATTTCAGATGAAAAATTAAAGGGAAATAACTCACAGCCACAACCACGTGTGGTATATAAAATAATATTAATTTAGAACAGGGTAAATCTTTTTGCATTGAGATGTTCTAAATCATTTAAGAATCGTAAATAAAACAAAAAGAATTTTATATGCAAAGTTTAACTCATTTACTGTTGTCTGCATGTGACAGAAAGAGTTACAGGTAAGCACAGGTAAATGGCTGACATGGTAAATTGCCGATAGGGTTAATTAACGGCTCAGACAATTCTTTAATTAACAGGAAAGGTGTAATAAGGTTATTATTTGGACAATTACCATAAAATGACAGGTCAATCAGCTGTAACAACTATTTAAACACTAATTACTGAGGCCATAAATAGATAATTGATTTACAAATGTTTGCCGATTTGTAACATTCAAAATGACCACATACGAACTTAGAATATAGACTGAGGACAGGAAAGATGATGCAAAGGGCATGAAGGGTGCAAAAGGCATCAGGGGCGCTGAAAGGGCATCAGGGGCGCTGCAAAGGACACCAAGGGCGTGGCGCCCTTCTAAAATGGGCTAGCGGGAACACTGACGGAAATAAAAGAGGAGTTTCAAAAGTAAACAAGGCACCACGATCTTCACCGCCAGATTTCCACATTATTTGCCAATATCTTTTTAGCTCACCTGGCTATGCCAGGGTGAGCTATTTCCATCACTTGGTGTCCGTCATCCGTCGTTAGCTCACTTTCAAAAAATTTTTCCTCTGAAACCACTGTGTCAAATGGAACCAAACTTTAACTGAATCATCACTAGGGTATCTAGTTTCAAATTTGTTATTTTGTATGTCTTAGGTCAAACAACATGGCTGCCGTTACTAAAAATAGAACATAGGGGTAAATTACAGTTTTTGGCAAATAACTCAAAAATCGTTATAGATATCAAAAATCTGATGAAATAAAAATGATCAGCATAAGAAGATCTACCCATGCTGAAATTTTGAAGAAAATCTGATGACCCGTCTAAGAGTTATTGCCCTTTTTCTGTAAAATTTTCAAAATTTGAATGTTTTTTTTATTAAAAAAACTATAACAGATAGAGGTTAAGTTTAAATTGTAAAAATGTTCAGCATGTTAAGATCTTCCCACATGGATATTTTGAAGAAAATCCAAGTACCTATATATGAGTTGTGGTCCTTTATTGGTCAAATTTTTCGTGATTTTTGTCCTATATTTCAAAAACGCTTTGAGATAGAGGTCAAGTTTTAATTGCAAAAATGTTCAGCATGTTAAGGACTATATTTTATTCAACACATTCAAGTTTTCCTACCGCTTCCAAGATGGCCGCCAGCGGGGAACTTAGTTTACCATTTGACCTAATGGGAAAATTCATGCAAAAAACTTCTCCTTGAGAACCACTGAATGGATTTGAACCAAACTGGGCATGAATGATGCTTATGAAGTGCTGACCAAGTGTTGTTACTTTGGTGCCGATCCATCATCCAACATGGCCGCCAGCGGGGATCTTAATTNTGCTAGGGGCCGTCTTGAACTTACTATGAGGTATGAGCAAAGCGCATTGTTGAAAGCCTCATGGTGACTTCAAGATGAAGAACATCAATAAAAGCGTTGTTCCATTGCTTTGTTTTACCATGTAAATCATCAATACAAATATCAAAGCTAGGATATGTCAATAACAAAATACCGAAGTAACATGTGTATTTATATTCTGCATATGTGCATTTCGACAACTTATGTCTCTTCAGTATAGATCAAATAAAAAAAATTCAATGTGATGACTGATTTTTTTTAATTAGATCTGAAATGTCACGCGGAAAGCGTCTTGACATTTCACTATCGATACATTGGCTTACTTGTTCAGTAAAGCTATGTCGTTCCCACGAGATACTAAGTCGTTTCAACGACATGCTAAGCCGTGGGCACGAGATAGCTATGAGTATGAGCAAAACTCGTTGTTGAAGGCCTCATAATGTATGCGTATTCCATGGCCGCGACTAGTATGTCGTTGGAACGAGTTAGTATATGTTAATGTGCTTGGAGCATTTTCAATAAGTTGTTTTTTTTTTTTTTTTTTTTTTTTTTTTTTTTTTTTAATTAAAGATTGTTAGCTTGTTAATGAAACTCCCCTTGTTTTCGATAGGCATAAAAATTATTTGACTACATTATTCAAAGTATTGTTTGTTTCAAGGAACCCATGATGAGGCAGACTTGAGACCACAAAAATAAAAGCATCTCAAAAGAATACAATCCGTTTCATCTATTTACGAAAAGCTGCCGAAACACACTGGACATGTGAAGGGGCCGCGAAATGAATGTGCGAGGCTCTGTGGTACCTCATTTTTTTTTATACAAACGAGTTTTCGCGTTATAACACTTTAAAATTGTTTTTCCGATAAAATATTTTTAATTCGAAATAACGAGATAATTATTGCGTAATAACGCGATAATTACTGCGTAATAACGCGAAAATTATTGTGTAGAAACGAGATAATTATCGCGTTATTATGCAATAAGTTTTGATTTTCCGAGAAAAATATTTTTAATTCGAAATAACGAGATAATTATTGCGTAATATCGAGATAACTATTGCGTTCAAAAGAGATAATTATCGCGTTATAACGCAATAAGTTTTGTTTTTCCGAGAAAAATATGATTAATTCGAAATAACGAAATGACTATTGCGTAATAACGAGATAACTATTGCGTTAAAACGAGATAATTATCGCGTTATAACGGAATAAGTTTTGTTTTTATGAGAAAAATATTTTTAATTCGAAATAACGAGATAATTTTGTTTTTGTGAGATTTTTTTACTGAGAAAATAAAAAAAAATCTATTGACACTATCCGGCTTTCGTAAATTAACACATGTCCGAAAATGTTATAATTTAACGCGGAAGTGAAAATACCAAAAGTAATACATGCTCCTTTAATTGCCCCATATATTTATTTCACTGTGAGTACAAATCACTCACGGGCTAAAAATACAATGAGAAGTCCATTTTCTCCCTACTTAAAAACTTGAAAAAGGTGGGTCCTGAAAAAGGCCATATGCAGAAATCAATTGCATGTGGTTTATACGATGCATAATTATATATTTAACAATACTCCTAAATTTTGTTTCCGCCCATTGCGTTTGAGGGATGCTAGAATTTTTTCTTTATTATCATACAGTTTTGGCTATCAGATATGGTTGGTTTTAAAACAATGTTTTATAAATCAATCAACCACAAAAGTGTATATTTTTCATATATCTGTACCATACAGCGATTGTTGCAGCATAAGAAATGTAAAAAATACCGCAAATGTTAGAAATTTGATTTTGTTTTTACCGTGGCTGTGTCATCACACATATTGTTTATTTGAGGAGATGACAGGTAAACAAATTTACAGGGGAGACAATTTTTGTGCCTGTACTATTAATGGTATCATGTGCGCAATTATTGACTTTCGAACAGGGATCCAGTTTTGAACCCAAAGCTGTATTCAGTATTAAGCACTACAACTCCTACGATTGGTGGATAATAAAATTAAATGTTTTAAAATAAAATACTATGTCATGTTACAATTCGGTTTATAGCAAATCTGATTTCAANAGTTTCGTTTTTTGTGGGTTGGAAATGTTCCTCGTGGATTTCTTTGTTAGTTGAAAACGATTTTTTACCCATATGTTGAACATGTTGAACAACAACGTAAGATTCGTTGGTAGAAAATATCTGTCCCTTGCTCCAACGTTGGATTACGTCATTTTTCCTCCGGTTGACCCCAGATGACCTCGTCTAAATGACAAGTCAAATCCGGATTGGAAAAGATGTGCAACCCATGTATGAAAACATCTTGCATAGATGTATACTTTATACAATTTCCTGATATTTTATTCGGACAGAGACATATAATTAAAGAGATTGGCAACATGATGAATTCTCGTGAAATCATGCCGCCATCGAGACTTCCATAAAACTTCCCCTTCAAAAAAATAAATTGCTAGTATCTCAATAAAATATGAAAATATCATAATAAAACTATCAAAACTCTACCAACAATGTAAAATACTTTCCAGTTTTCATAACTAGGAAGTTGTAATCACAAAAAATATAAGAGGAGTTTCAAAAGTAAACAAGGCACACCATGATCATCGTCGTCAGATTTCCACATGAAGTCTCCGCATTATTTGCCAATATCTTTTTGGATTAGTGTCTATCAAAAGGATAGAATTGTATCCTATGTTACGACCCCGGGGTGACCAACCTCACGCAATCAAACATTAGTGATCATACCCATGCTAAAAGAATCCTTTTCAGGAAACCTCGTACACATCTTTCTGATCTCATAAAAAACTCTAACACTCAATAGTCTATTTTCATTGAACATTAATTTGATTGCACGAACTTTTCAACACTTAAATGGTGCCCGAATTCGTTAATTAATCACCGAATGAATTTCCCATTCATAAAATTTTGTGTGTAGATGTATGAATATGGAAGATTGATGCCTTACTGTATGAATGGCGTAAACGTACTTCCCTGAACCGTCAATGAAACGATGTGGCCGTTTTGAAATAAATCATAACAACGCATTGGAAATAAAAAATCAAATTCAGTAGCCGTCGAGAACAACAGTCCATTATTTACAATCTACGGAAGACGTAATGTTTGTTTACATTTCTAGTTATCAATTATCAATGAATGGAAAAGTACGGCTGTTCCACGTGGGCTGTTCCATTATACTTGTTGCGATTGTCATTTAGTGTCTTCTCCGAGGTCCGCGTTCCGTATACATGTAATGGGCGACTCAAAACAAAATACTGAAGAAGTCGTACATCGGTAAATACAAAATATTACCTGGAAACAGTTGTCAAGGTGCATATTCCGAAACAGACGATATTTTGCAACGATCGGGGTTGGAATTGACTAAATTCGAAATAGGATCAGGCAGGGGTGTTGATCTGTTGATTGCCGTTCGTCCAACAATGTTCAGTCCGGGGTGTTGCGCGTTTATAATTGCTGTTGATCAGAGTTTGGTCATACAAAAATTGAGATAATGTCATTTGAGTATTTACAATGCATAACAGTCATTTTTCAATTGCATGAGAATGTATATCATAGCGCGAATTGAGATGCATTGTTGCACAAAGAACTTGGCACAGATCATCGTTTTCATGTCTTTGTGTGTTTCTTGGACGAATATTTATTATCTCCATAAAGAGCAGGGTATTGCTGCTCATGTCTTGTCAGCTTTTGCGTCTTGTCAGCATTCACAAACCTTTCATTCAGGTCTCTTCTTTAGAATTAAATTTCAAACTGTACTTGATCAAGATGGTGCTGTCATTGTTTAGTCTATGTTGAGTGTACAGCAGGGAACCCAAAATATGTAATAGGTTTCTGGTATAAAATCAAAATTCTTTGAATATTTGTCTCTAATGGTTTGATTGCCATTGATTGGCTGGTGTGATCAAATGAAGATGGCCACCAGTAAATACTTGCTGACTGTCAGAAAGGCATGTTAATTTTCTTGGTGAGCAAAACATGGTTTTTGTACCTTTCTTGGTTTTGATATCATCATTATAATTAGACCCATAGTAAAAAATGAGTAATTATGCATGACATAGACAGGCAATTATTCATATCATACATGGACACTATTGGACAGTGTACATAAAATTTCAATAGATCAGATACTGATCATTGCCATCATAGACACTAATCCACCAGTCCCTTTGGGACTTTGATTTGTTATACGACCGCAATTATGGTACGGCATCGGCGTCGGCATCTGTGGCCAGCATAACTTTGTTTCTAGTGGACGGATCATCTTCAAATTTCAGTATGTGGTGTCTTGGCATAATGGCAATCCCGGGTTTTAATTACGGGATTGTGGCCCCACCCGTTTCAGAAAAAGGTGCCAAAAAGGGGTAAAATTGAGTATTTTTGTGTCTTTGGACAGCATAACTGTGGTTCCAGTGAACGGATCATTTTCAAATTTTAGTATGATGTTTCTTGGCACATGCTTTAGCCCAGGATATAACTTTATATTCAGGGCCCCGCCCGTTTTAAAAAAAGGGGCCAAAAAAGGGTTAAATTGGTTGTTTTCACATATTTAACTGTAGAATCTTTATTATTGATCAGATTTTGATGGGGTTTCTTTCAGTAAACTCCTAAGAAAATTTCCAAACTGTAGAATGCCAACAGATTTCACGTGGCATGTACCGTTCACGAGATAAATGGGGCCAAAAAGGGTGAATTTCAAAAATTTCATTTATTAGCTCACCTGGCCTGCCAGGTGAGCTATTGCCATCTCTTGGCGTCCATCGGCGTCCGTCCGTCCGTCGTAAAATTTTTCAAAAAATCTTCTCCTCTGAAACCACCAGGCCAATTTAATCAAACTTGGTCTGAATCATTACCAGGGTATCTAGATTCAAAATTGTGTTCGATTAGTCCGAGGACGGACCAAACAACATGGCTGCCGTTACTAAAAATAGCACATAGGGGTAAATTGCTGTTTTTGGCAAATAACTCAAAAACCGTTACAGATATCAAAAATCTGACTGGAGTAAAAGTGATCAGCATGGTAAGATCTACCTGCCCTGCAATTTTGAAGAAAATCTGATGACCAGTTTTGCAGTTATTGCCCTTTTTCCGGAAATTTTTCAAAATTTTAATGTTTTTAATTTTTTCTCAAAGAAACTATAGCAGATAGAGGTCTACTTCAAATTGCAAAAATGTTTAGCATATCAAGATCTACCCACCTTTAAATTTTGGAGAAAATCCAAAAACCCTTGTAGGAGTTACTGCCCTTTTTTCACAGAATTTTTAAATTTTTCATATTTTTTGTCTTTTATTTCCAAAACTAAAGAAGATGAAGGTTATTTAGTGTAAATTGATAAAATGTTTGCCATGCTGTGGTGACTTCAAAAGTGGTGTTGAAAATCGTTCAATGACTGACATTTTCAAAATGGCTGCCAAAAAAGGCGGGAAAATTCAACATTGTTAGATTTCAATGAAATTTGGTTTCCAAATAGATATTGATGTTGTGACTTCAAAACCAGTGTTGAAAATTTTTTGTTGACCGCCATTTTCAAAATGGCTGCCAAGAAAGGCGGGAAAATTCAACATTTTCCGTTTCAATGAAATTTGGTTTCCAAATAGGTATTGATGTTGCAACTTCAAAACCGATATTAAAAATTGTTTGTTGAATGCCATTCTCAAAATGGCCACCAAAAAAGGCGGGAAAATTCAACATTTTATGATTTCAATGAAATTTGGTTTCCAAATAGATATTGATGTTGCGACTTCAAAAACTGATGTTGAAAATTGGTCGTTGAAAGCCATTTTCAAAATGGCTGCCAAAAAAGGCGGGAAAATTGAACATTGTCCAATTTCAATGAAATTTGGTTTCCAAATAGATATTGATGTAGGGATGTGTTTCTTCACAATGTGAGAAATATGTTTAAACAAGATTATAAAGGGGAACCCCTGCCAAAATGGAAAGGGGGACTTTGAATGTTTTGATTTCAGCAATATGTATTATCTGAATTACAAAGGGAACCCCTGCCCAAATTTTTTTTGTATGATGGTCTGAAATGGGTTGTAATGGATAGTGGGGCTTTAAATTACCATGGAAACTGCTGAGTTTACTTGCCCAATTGGAATTATACTTGGTGACAACTGTCCATTGTCGGTACCTATCAAAGAACGTTTCTGGTAAGTCCACATGTATTCCAAGGTGGCCGCCAGCGGGGGACATAATTAAACATTGGACCCTATGGGAAAAACAAATCCAAAGATATTCTTCTCTGAAACTACTTATGCAGTTGGAATAACAACTTGGTCACAATAGGCCTTTAATGGTCTTCTTAAAAAATTGTGTCTGACAAGTCTGCACCTCATCCAAGATGGCCACCAGCGGGAACTGTTGTTTAACATTGAACCCTATGGGGAAAACACATTCGAAGATTTTCTCCTTTGAAGCTTGTAGAAAATGATACACTTTAACATTGGGTTATTTGGGCTGTATATTTATGCCAGTCATGGACCAGGTGAGCTATACAGGCTCTTGAGAGCCTCTAGTTTATTTTTAGTCTTAGATTTTAGATTTAGATTTTTGGTAACTTGTTTCCTTACCCAGCTATGAGGGGCCGAAGGGGGCCAAAATCGTAAATTTACAGATATCCTAAAATTTCTATTTTTCATCGGATTTCGATGGGATTTTTTTTCTTTGGATTGCTCTTGATTTAAGCTTTCAGTGGTGTGTCAACGGATTTGGCGTAGCTCTTACTGTTTCCGAGCTATGAGGGGCCGAAGGTGCCAAAATCGTAAATTTACAGATAACCTAAAATTTTTATTTTTCATCGGATTTCGATGGGATTTTTTTCTTTGGATTCCTCTTGATGTAAGCTTTCAGAAATCTGTCAATGGATTTGGCGTAGCTCTTACCGTTTCCGAGCTATGAGTGGCCGAAGGGGGCCAAAATGGTAAATTTATAGATAACCTAAAATTTTTATTTTCATTTGATTTCGATGGGATTTTTTTCTTTGGATTCCTCTTGATGTAAGCTTTCAGTTTTATGTAAATGGATTTGGCGAAGTTCTTACCATTTCCGAGCTATAAGGGTTCACAGGGACCAAAACTGCAAATATGCAGATTACCTAAAATTTTTATTTTTCATCGCATTTCGATGGGATTTTTTTCTTTGGATTCCTCTTGATATAAACTTTCAGTGGTATGTCAATGGATTTGGCATAGGTCTTACTGTTTCCTAGCTATAAGGGGTCTAAGGGGCCAAAATTTCATTTTTTTTTCGAAATAATATTAATTCCAAATTATACATGAGCATTCTGTTGAAAGGCAATGATCAGGGTCATCAAGTTAGTATATCTAACCCCAAGCTAAGACAAACTTTTGCAACATTCGATAAAATCCTAATAGAACTTCTCTTATTACGATTTGTACCATATTGCTTCTCTTAGAAATAAAGTCAGGAGTAAACACGTTTTTTTTTAACGGATAACCAGGTAATTTTAGGATATGTTGGTGACCAGCCCCAAAAACAGTTCATAAAAAGTAATTAGATATTTATCACTTGCCAAGATTTATACAGAAGCACATACTTATAACAGGGTAGAAATGTCCAAGTACAAAATTACACATGGCCGAAATTTCATATGGCCAAAGTGTTTTAGGGCCGAAACGTCTCGAAATCTTATTATTGATATCAAACTAGCCAAATCAGCGTCTTGCAAACTCATCCCATAAAGTGGGTGACATGTTTTTATTTCTTACTGATATATTTATTATTATTTGTTAGTACCGACCCCGAATACTAACCCTAACACTATTTCTAACGCTAACCTAACCCTATTTCTAACTCTAACCCTCTCTCTAATCCTAACCCTAACCCTGTCTCTTCACCTAACCATATCTATAACACTATAAATAATACTCATACCTAAACTCTGAATCCAAGGACATCTCAATATATGTCCTTACGTGGACAATACACTAAATTACCCTTAGTGTTTTGATCAGCTAACAAAAGCAATGCTCCAAAAACTTTTTCTGATATATGTCGTTATCGAGCAAGACCTGTTGGTCAAGAAAATAACATGAATAGATTACTCAAATTGCTAAATTGGTTACACAATAGGAATAAGTAGACCGTTATAAGGTCATACATAATGGACTATAAATTTTATCATGACATGACCTTCAATTTTTTTTTTCTTCAGTAAGACTTATGGTAATGTATTAGTACTAGATGGTGTTATACAGTGTACAGAACGAGATGAATTTTCATACCAAGAAATGTTGGCTCATCTGCCACTCAACTCACATCCAAACCCACAAAAGGTAAAGACTTTTATGTAACTCTTGATTTTTGAGTACCTATACATAAGCACCTACATGTATAATGAAATGCATTACATTTGTACACACTCCTTAAAAATTGGTAAATACACAGTTAACAATTTGTCATGCTTACAAAATAACTTAAATGAGTATAAGCTTCAGTTTTCAAAAGCATCTGATATCCCTGGAGAAGTATCCATTCAAACAGTGTTAAATTTTTTTTTACATCCAGGGTCTTATTTTCTTGGTCATGTAGGTGACTTTTAAATACACAGTAGAACTTTGATGGCTCGAACACCCAAGGCATGGGACTGAAGAGAACTATTCCAGTTAGCTGGGTGTTAGAGCTATGAAGGTGGAATCATGTTCAAACCTGGGCAAAGAGAAAAAAAGAGTTGGAGATATCCATGATATTCGAGCTATTGCAGTTTGAGCAATCACAATTCAACTGTACATAAAATGGACACTGCAAAAAATATTATCAACTTCCATTTATATTTTCATGATATATTTTAAGGCTATATGCCTTAAAATTACCGTTAAAAGTAGCCAATGGAAAATTGGAAAAAAAATCTGAGAGAACCATATCCCACCAAAACATTAATGTCTCATACATTAACTGTCATATATATCAAAAATTCTTTCATTGAAATTCAAAGTATTTGCTTATGTTGATATATATCAGCAAAGCTTTCAAAACAAAATGTAAAAGATTTCATTTTGATTATAAATTTTCTGAAACTCATACTTCCCTCAATTCAGAAGTTGTGTCGATTATAGAGCGTAATATGGTAGTGTTTTCTTTTCATCGTTGCTAGTAGTCTTATTATACACAATATAATAATAATAATTTGGCAAGAGTCACCATTGTGTGAATTTACATGGCTGACTCATTTATAACCTTAGAGTCCAAAGGATGAGGACATTATGTAAAAGTCCCATTAACTTGGGTAAAAAATACTAATTTATACATATATATTTCAGGTTCTGATAATTGGAGGTGGTGATGGTGGTGTCCTCAGAGAGGTTGTGAAACATCCACAAGTATCATCAGTTTTTATGTGTGAAATTGATGAGGTATAATTTATAATACATGTATGATAAGTACACATTCTTTAATGAATATGCATATATTCCTCCAGTGACACCTATTACAACTCTTTTTGCAACTCTTTCAAAACTCTGTCTTTTGTCTATTAATCAAACAATCAAAGGCATATAGACTACTATTGTATATACCAAATTGTATCAGCTGAAGTGTTAACTTGATACCCAGGGATGGCAAATTGATATACAATAGTTTTCTATAGAACTTTTACTTTTTGATAATCAGAGAAAAAGATAGGAGTTTTGAAGGAGATGTTAAAGGTGTTTGTTACTGAAGGAATATACCTCTATTCAGTGAAGAATAGCAAATATTATATGTTAATGCTCCTGGAAATATCTAATCAGAATTCAGTTTAGGCCAATTAAACTTACTATGTATATTTTCATGCAACCCCATGAAAAATATGGGGTGGGTGGAATTTATTTCTTTTAATTTATTTTTGTTGTAGATCTTGTCATTGTTCCTTCCATTTGGGATACAATATCCCATTTTGGAGTGTATTCCCAACTTGTCCTATGAAAGATAATGCAGCTCAGTCATTGGTGTATTCTCATCTATTACACCTGATATGAGGTCATTGTTGGAATTTGAAGCAAACTAGCTTTTATTTTCTTTTAGGCCTGCTACTCTTTTTTTTCAACTATGGGAAATGGCTATGTGTATGTAAACAGAAAGGTATAATTCATACAGACGCAAATCAAAAATACTGGAATTAATTAGACAAAGCAGATGTTTGAGAAATAGATAAATCTCGAGTGGGTCGATTTTCAAGGGGCAGGCGGGGATGAAAATCTACCAATTAATTTTGATTGGCCTTAGTCAAAATTTTGTCTTCACAGAATGTTCAAAGGGAAAGTCATGCTTTTTGTTTGATAATAAAGATTCATTTTCATGAAAAAAAACACATCTTAGACTTTTGGGATGCATATGGTTCATTCACACCCCTTGTAAAATTATCAGACTTCAGTACAATTTTACTCTTACATTTACTATTTACTTGATTGATGCCTTAAGCAGCCAAAAACTCCTTGCCTAAGAGGGTTTGTACTACAAACTTTGTAGGTCTGAGTACAAGCTTAATGCTCATATTGTAGTGTTCATCGTAATAAATAGTGTACTACAGTAATCAGAATCATAAGCCAGTATCACTGTCTCTACAAGTGTAACTTAAACAAACATATAGAACTGAAGCTGTAGAACAACAAACTTGCATAAAATCCTGGAGCTTTTTAAACGATATATTTGAAATATCTGTCCTAACATTAATACCCGTCATGAATCCTGAATATCCATAGACTTGGTTGGTATATATTTGGAAAATTTGAGGTTCTAGGTTAAATAAATAACAATTCGTTGATATTTTCCTTAGGTAATGTATTGTATTAAATGGCTGTTGAAATAACCATTTATTGATGTTTCAGCCACTGGCCTTCATCAGTTCCTTCAAATCCACACAGTTCTACATGGTAGTCTTTTCCATTGCTTTCAACTGATAAATTGTACAACTTTCACTCCATAGATACTCTGACGTCATAGAACACTATGTTTTTTTTTGTAGAAAGTGATAGAAGTATCAAAGAAATATCTCCCAAATATGTCATGTGGTTTTAACAGTGACAAACTGACTCTTCATATAGGAGATGGATTTGATTATATGAAAAAACATAAGGGCGAGTTTGATGTGATTATAACAGATTCTTCAGATCCTATTGGTAAGAAGGTACATGTATATCTAAGTATATTTCACTTCCACATATATTCATGTGGTTAACATAAAATATTATTACCTTGTACATATATTTTATACGTTCTATTAAGTATAAAGTATTTTTGTCTATAATTTGGTATTTTCAAATCCCTGGGTGCCTATTGCTGATGAGGTCTATTGCCAGGTGAGGTCTATTGACCGGTGAAGTCTATTGACTGATGGAGTCTGTTGGCAGATGACGTCTATTGACCGCTCAGATCTATTGCCCGATGAAGTCTATTGACCAATGAGGTCTATTGCACGGTGAAGTCTAGTGTCATACATTTGAACTTTCTAAGGGGATCTGCAACTTCCTATGCTCTGTCCCGTTCATATGTATGACAAAAATAACATTCACGGTGAAAAAAAATAAAAGCAATGGCACCAAAAAAGACGACATATTTTAATACTTTTGGACAAATGCATTTCAGTTACTTTTGATAAGTCAGTTATGTTTTACATTGAATCTTGCTACTTCTTCTTGATAAGTTGACAGCAAGAAAGTTGTTTTTATATACTGTGGATGTTCTTTTATTCGTGGACATCAATTTTCGTGGTTTTCATAAAAATCACTATTTTGTGGGCACTTAAATTCTTAAATTCGTGGTTTCGAAATCTATGCATTAAAGCTCTATGGAAAAAATGCATTTTGTTGGGAACTTAATTTCGTGGTTTTAGCGAACCACGAAATCCACGAAAATTGGAACCCCACGAACAATAGTACTTTTACAGTAGTTTTCAACACCTATTATTTCCCTTTCATACATTTGTTTTATTTTAAAATATAGGAATAAGGTAATAAAACAGATATTTAATGGGTATGCAGACAACAGACCATAACATTTGTCCCTTGGTACTGGGAACCACAAAGGTGTTCTATTGCCCTCGGGCATTAGAACACTGATGGTTTCCATTACCTTGGGACAAATATTATTGTCTGTTGCCTACATACCGATTAGATAACTGTATACTGTCGAATCTAAACATGAGTAAACAGGGTCTGCTGTAATGATGGTAGTACAGGGTTATTTTCATGAAGCATGTTTAAAATTATGACCTGCATGTTGACAGGTTGGAGTGGTGTTATTTGTAACCAAAAAAAAACATAGTGCAAGTCAATTTCAAATTTTTTGTTCCTTTGTGAAATGACAAATTATATCTGTAATGTCTGTGTAGGGCACCCCATGTGTGAATTATATGGCAAAAAAATGTATTCATGACATTATTTATTATCATACATTGTAACTGTTACCATGGTTATTTTCATGTGTTGTTAATTTCACAATTTCTTTCAAAATTGTTTTAATATTTATAGATTATTACATGGCATTTTTTCATATCACACTCTTTATCAGCCCAAGGTTGTAATGTCCGCCCGAGAGCCGTCAGGCTCGAGAGATTATTTTATGATCGAGGTCTGATGAAGGATGTGGTATGAAAAATAACATGAAATGATATTTTTATGCCCCACCCACGAATGTGGAAGGGGCATATAGTGTTACCCTTGTCTGTCCTTCCGTTCGTATGTCATACGTTCGGTTAAGTTTTGCGTTAAGGTCCATTTCTTAGAAACTATAAGAGGTAGAACAATGATAATAGGTCAGTATGTAGATCTATGATAGTACTACATAGTTCACTAGGTAGTTTGACTCTTTGACCTATATTTCATGCTTGAGTGACTCTGCTTCAGTTTTATGTTTTAAGTCCATTTCTCAACAACTATACATTAAAGGGCAATGATATTTTATCAAATTAATTGCCTTGATGAGTACATCCCAAATCATTGACAATAAGGTGGCTTTGACCTACATTTTACGCTTCAGTGACTTTGGTTAAGTTTTGCGTTAAAGTCCATTTCTCAACAACTACACATTATAGGACATTGATATTTCATCAAATCAATTGCCTTGATGAGTACTACCCAAATCATTGACAATAAGGTGGCTTTGACCTACATTTTATGCTTCAGTGACTTTGGCTAAGTTTTGCATTCAAGTCCATTTCTCAACAATCACACATTATAGGACAATAATATTTCATCAAATTAATTGCCTTGATGAGTACTGCCCAAATTAATGACAATTAAGTGGCTTTGACCTACATTTTGATATGAGGTTATCCTTCGCAATAAATATTTTGGCGGAGCATTCGTGTCTTTCAGACACATTCTCTAGTTATCATATACTTCAACTTTACAAGAAATTTTCAGCTGAAAAATGTTTTCATGCTTATAGAATGCAGTATTAGTATATTGTTATTGTACTTTATTTGATACAACAATCTTGTGTGATATGCTTGTCTTTTTTACGGAAATACACAAACTTGCATTTGATAATACTTCCGAGTAGTGACAGAAAGGCATGAGATACTTACAGGTAGCAATTGATAACAATATCATACCAGTCCGCTTCGTCTTCTTTTGTTGAAGTCATTTGGTTTTATCGAGGGGTAAAATTTTAATCATATTTTAACTAAGTATATGATAAGATTTCTTATTATTTACTAGATGAAACCTTATCAAATAATTATATTTCGTGGTATGCATGCAGTTTTGATGTTATTGGAACAACTGTGAATAAAGCCAAAGTTATGTATCTGTGAAAAATAACAACATTCAAGTATATAGTATTATCGCTAATTTGTGCAATTTTCAATTGTTCCTGAGCCACGATAATTCAATTATCACTGCACTGCACTGATATGAACATATAATCGTCAACTCTAAGGGACGTTAGCAACAGCATATTAATATGATGTCACGTGACGTTTCATGACAAAAATGATTCCAAGAAAGAAAGCGCTATATTCAACCAAAAATAATATGTTCAACTAAAAAAATATATCATTGGAAAAGGAAACGTATATCGGTATTTTTCAATAACAGAATTAG
>MJUU01001639.1:28731-41691 GCA_002080025.1 Modiolus philippinarum
AAATTTTGTGGTCGTATAATGGTATGGCGCTGTCGTCGTCATTGTCGTCGGCGTCGTTGTCTGTAGACACTTTAAGTTTTGGCCAATAACTCAAGTTCAAGTAGATCAATCCTTATGAAATTTTAACACAATGTTCCTTGGCACAAGAGGAAGGTGTGGATCGGTTTTAATTATTATGGCCCCTCCTGTTTTTAAAGTAGGGGCCAAAAAGGGCAAAATTGGGTGTTTTAACCTATTTAGCTGTAGAATTTTTATTAATTGCAGGATTTTGATGGGGTTTCTTTCAGTGTGGTCCTGAGGTAATTTCCAATCAGTAGTATGTCAACGGATTTCAGGTGGTATGTTCCGTTCGTGAGATAAATGGGGTCCAAAAGGGGCGAATTTAAAAAATGTTATTTTTTATTTTTAGTCCGATTTTGATGCCATTTTTTGCAATGGATTCCTTATGAAAATTAATAGGCGCTGCACCATCAGGTTTTTGACAATTTGTTTCCTCTCAGCGTTATGAGGGGCCAAAAGGGGCAAAAATTGCAAACATGCAGATTACATAAAATTTTTATTTTTCATTGGATTTCGATGGGATTTTTTTCTTTGGATTCCTCTTGATGTGAGCTTTCAATAGCTCTTACCGTCTCCGAGCTATGAGGGGCCAAAGGGGGCCAAAATCGTAAATTTACAGATAACCTAAAATTTTTATTTTTCATCAGATTTTGATGGGATTTTTTTCTTTGAATTCCTCTTGATATAAGCTTTCAGTAATTTGTCAACGGATTTTACAGTTTCCGAGCTACAAGGGGTCAAAAGGGCCAAAATTGCAAATTTTCAAAATATGTGAAATCTTTATTTTTCATTGGATTTCAATAGGATTTTTTTCTTTGGATTTCTCTTGATGTAAGCTGTCGGTAGTATGTCAGTGGATTTTGCATTGCTATTACCGTTTTTGAGCTACAAGGAGTCAAAGGGTCCAAAATTGTAATTTTTCGAAGTATTTGAAATCTTTATTATTCATCAGATTTCAATCAGTTTTTATTAGTTCGCCTCAACGAAGTTGAGGGAGACTATTGGAGTACCCCCGGCGTCCGCGTATACGTCTACGTCTACGCCTACGTCTACGTCCGCGTCCGCATTTGGGCATATATCTCTGCAACTATGAAGGGTAGGGTCATCAAACTTTGTGTGCAGATGCATCTTGGGCTATCTCACAGCCTCCAAGAAAATTAGGTCTCTTTGACCTATATTTTCCGCTTGAACGACTTACATTCAAGTTTACGTCCGAGTTCAGATCTCGGTCACTATACATGGTAAGATCATGTAACCTTGCATATGCATGCATCTCTGATGGTAGGTCAGTATCCAGGCAAAATTAGGTCACTTTGACCTATATTTTTCTCTTGATTGATTTACATTCAAGTTTTCGGACAAGTTCAGATTTCAGTCACTATACATGGTAGGATCATGTAATCTTCCAAATGCATGCATCAGCATCCAGGCAAAATTAGGTCACTTTAACCTATATTTTACGCTTGAGTGATTTACATTCAAGTTTTCGGACGAGTTAAGATCTTAGTCACTATACATGGTAGGATCATGCAACCTTGCATATGCATGCAACTCTGATGGTGAATCAGCATCCAGGCAAAATNCCCTGCCCAAATTTTTTTTGAATGGTGTTCTGTTATGGGTTGTAATGGATGGTGGATCTTTCGGTTGCCATGGAAACCAAACAAGAATACTGTAATTTTAGAAGAAAAAAAGTATTCTGCTAAATTTTATGTTTTGTTTTTCCACTTGGAAATGCCTTTTATCTATGTCAGCCATTGTCCAGGTGAGCGATACAGGCTCTTGAGAGTCTCTTGTTTAAATAGGGACCAAAAGGGGCAAAATTAGGTGTTTTCACCTATTTAGCTGTAGAACTTTTATTAATTATTGGATTTTGATGGGGTGTCTTTCAGTGTGCTCCTGAGGTAATTTCCAATCAGAAGTATGTCAACGGATTTCACGTCGCATGTACTGTTCATGAGATAAATGGGGTGCAAAAGGGTGAATTTTAAAAAAATTATTTTTATACGACCGCAAAAAATCTGAGGTTGTATAATGGTATGGCGCTGTCGTCCTCGTCGTCGTTGTCGTTTTCGTCGTCGTTGTCGTCCTGCGTCGTCGTCTGTAGACACTTTAGTTTTTTGTCAATAACTTAAGTTCCAGTTGACCAATCCTTATGAAATTTTAAGACAGTGTTCCTTGGCACAAAAGGAAGGCTTTGGTGGGTTTTGGTTATTTTGGCTCCTCCCGTTTTTAAAAAAGGGGCCAAAAAGGGCAAAATTGGGTGTTTTCACATATTTGGCTGTAGAATATTTATTATTTATTGGATTTTGGTGGGGTTTCTTTCAATGTGTTCCTAATTAAATTTCCTATAGGAAGTATGCCAACGGATTTTACGTGGCATGTGCCGTTCACGAAACAAATGAGGCCCAAAAGGGGTGATTTTCAAAAATTTCATTTTATTTATTTTTAGTCCGATTTTGATGCAGTTTTTTGCAATGGATTCCTTTGAAAATGAATATAGAGCTGCAGCATCAGATTTTTGACAACATGTTTCTTTTCCGTGCTATGAGGGGCCAAATGGGATAAATTTGCAAATTTGCAGATTGCGTGAAATTTTCATTTTTAATTGGATTTTGATGGGATTTTTTTCTTTGGATTTCTTTTGATATAAGCTTTCAGTAGTTTGTCAATGGATTTGGTGTAGCTCTTACCGTTTCCAAGGTACAAGGGTCAAAAGGGCTGAAATTGCAATTTTTTAAAAATATGTAAAATCTTATATTTTTGTGTTGGATTTTAATGGGGTTCCTTTCTTTGGATTCCTCTTATCATATAGTTAAAGTAATATGTTGACCAATTTTACATACCTCTTACTATTTTAGATATTTAGAAGGAATTATAAGGGTTAATTTTTGTTTTTCCTTAGCTTGTGTGCAGCTAATTACTTGTTTTCTTTCAATATATCTTGATATAAATCTGTCAGTGGTTTTATGTTCCCTAGTTTGTGTCCAGCTAATTACTGTGTCAAGTTCCTTATTGTATCGATCTATTTACTGTGTCAAGCTCTTAACTGTGTCCACATTCACTTTAAATCACACTTGTTCAAATTTCAATGGTCGACATGCTGCGGTCGTATCATGCTGCGCTCGGCGTAGCCCTTTATTTTAAGTCCGATTTTGATGCCGTTTTTTGCAATGGATCCCTTATGAAAAATAAATACAGCACTGTACCATCAGATTTTTGATAATTTGTTTCCTTTCCGAGTTATAAGGGGCCAAACGGGGAAAAAATTGCAAACATGCAGATTACATAAAATTTTTATTTTTCATCGGATTTAAATGGGATTTTTTTCTTTTGATTCGTCATGATATAAGCTTGAAGTAGTATGTGAACAGATTTTGTGTAGCTCTTACGGTTTCCAAGTTACCAGGGGTCAAAGGGGCCAAAATTGCAATTTCTCTAATTATGTGAAATCTTTATTTTTCATCGGATTTTGATGAGATTTTTTTCTTTGGATTCCTCTTGATATAAGCTTTTAGTAATATGTGAATGGATTTTGCTTAGCTTTTACCGTTTCTGAGCTACAAGGGGTTAAAGGGGTCAAAATTGCAATTTTTCAAAATATGTGAAATCTTTTATTTTTCATCGAATTGCGATAGGATTTTTTCTTAAGATTCTTTATGATATAAGCTTTCAAAGTCAGCCAGCCGATTTCGAGTAGCTCCTACCATTTTCGAGCTTCAAGGGGTGAAAGGGGCCAAAATTGCATTTTTTTCGAATTATTAGAAATTTTTAATCTTCATCATAGTTCTTTATTGTGTCCATTTAATTACTGTATCAAGGTCTTTACTGTGTCCTCATTCATTTTGAATTACACTCGTTCAAGTTTCAGTGTTCGACATGCTGTGGTTGTATCATGCTGCGCTCGGCGTAGCCCTTTATTCTATTTACAAATCATACTATAAATCTGAGTGTAGAAGAAAAAAATATAAGTATTTTCAATGTATTTGTCAATGAATATAAGCAAAGAGTGTATGCAGAAAATGAAAATCCTAAATTAATAATGATTAAAAAATGTTTTTTAGCTCACCGGGATGAATGTCCGGAGAGCTATTGTCATACCCCCGGCATTGGCGTCAGCGGCGTCGTCAGCAAAAATTTTAACCTTGCTTGTGAAATGGAGACCTTAAGAGTTGGGATGTAGATATTTAGTGAGTAGCTTCTTTTGGCACCATATTTGTAGACATTTTAACCTTGACCTTGCCCTTATGGTAATTTTCAAAAAACTTTAACCTTGCCTCTAGAAGGCAGGCTTTCAGTTGTAGGGTGTTCATATTTGGTATGTGACTCCCTTATGATGAGAGCATTCTAGTGGTACCATATTTTTAGACATGTTGACCTTGACCTTTCCCTAAGGGCAATTTTTGAAAAACTTTAACCTTGCCTGTAGAAGGTAGGCTTTTAGTGGTAGGGTGTTCCTATTTGGTATGTGACTCCCTTATGATGAGAGCTTTCTAGCAGTGCCATATTTGTAGACATTTTGACCTTGACCCTTCCCTGAGGGCAATTTTTGAAAAACTTTAACCTTGCCTCTTGAAAGTAGGCTTTTAGTGGTAGGGTGTTCATATTTGGTATGTGACGTTCTTTTGATGAGAGCTTTCTAATGGTACCATATTTATAGACATTTTGACCTTGACCTTGCCCTGAGGGCAATTTTTTGAAAACTTCAATTTTGCTTCTAGAATTAAGTTGTTTTGTGATAGGGTGTTTATATTTCATATGTGACTTTCTTGTGAAGAAAGCTTTCTTTTGAATTTATTGTGCATTGAGGTTACTGGAATCCCCGGCCAGCTATGTTGTCTTCTGACAACTCTTGTTGTCAAAAATATTGTACTCAAAATCCCTTTCAACGAATAGCTAAATGATACACATAGCAACGATAATAGCAACAAAATGGCGGCATATTTGAGACTGGTGACTACAGAGATTGCTTTACTTCAAATAAATTGAGTATGAATTAGAGAAACAATTTCTAACATTGTTTTCTGGTTTATTACATATAGTATATCCTTCCGGATCAAGTGGATTGCGATATTTCTCCAGTTCGAGATAGTTAAATTTGTGATTTTCAACATGCGAGCTTTAGCGAGCATGTTAAAATCAGAAATTTAACTATCGAGAATGGAGAAATATCGTAATAAACGAGCAAACAGAAGGATATATTGTTTCTCCAATGACTTTTTCTGTGTTTCAGGTGCATATTCAATGGTTCAGCACGGTTGTCAACGTTTGTCGCGCTATCTTAAAGCCTAGTAACGGTGACGTCTCAATAGACTTTATGAATGAAATGAAACGTGCGGGAAACATCACGCAGAAATTTAATCAACATGTTGATGAAAAATAATATGTATTTTTAACCAACTGGGTTAACATGCTAAGAATTGGAGAAAATAATTTCTCAAATTTTCACATTTTGAAGTTCTCAGTAAACCTCGAACTTTAAAATGTGAAAAAACCTCCAACTTTAAAATGTGAAAATTTAACTATCTCGATATGAGAAATATACGTAATAAACTGGAAACAATGTTAGAGACTATATATACAGTTGAGAAAATATCAACATGATGACTTAGTTTCTATTTGTCCTCCTTTCATCACAAGTATGTCCACCTGTACTGTAATGATTCCATACCTTAAAAAGGCAAGTATTATCCGCACATTTTTACCCTAGAAAGGATTTAGGGGTTTTGGGGTGCGGATTATACATCTTTTTATGATTTGAGGGTTTAGCCAAGTTCCCTGGAGATCGATAGTTAGTCCCTGTTCAAACGAAACAGACCGTTCTTAATATTGTGTATCTAATTAAATGTGTTGTTTTGAATTGCAAAGTGCCTTACAGTTATAAACAGAATGGGTCTTTCCTCCAAAAAAATGCTATTTTGATATCAAAAACATGAGTATTTTTATTAGCTGCAATTACTGTCAAAGAACCACATGATTGGTAAAGTGTTGATATTGCTGATAAGAGCTATTTATATTATATTGCCCCTGACATTATTTAATGTGCTAAAAATGCATAAGAATAGGTTTTAGTGGCCTATTATTTCATTCCACAATAGTTTATAGGGAATGGAAGACTTAGAAATATCAAATTAAATGTAAAATAAACAGGGATATGACGGTACACACTTGACCCGTTTCAATTTTTCAACGCACTTGAACTTCCTGATTGATGAAACGATGTTATTTTTCTTCAAATTGCATCATGTTTGAGCGTTTTAATCATTAGATACTCTCAGAGATGGCTTCAGATATAGTAAATTAAGACTCCTGCAGTTGATAAACTATGAAAATACCGATTTACAGGTACAAAATAGTTACGATCATACTGATCTCCACATAGACATTGTTGGTTGAGGTCCCAGCTTATTACACATACAAAATATTCTTTTCGCTGGATTTTAAGGTAAAAAAACCCTGCAGATTATACACAAATGTGGATAATACATGGCTTTTTACAGTATTTGAAAGAAGAATCATTATATGGATTGTGTGAATTAAGAAAGATACATTTACTGATACAACAATAAAAGTTGTTATAAAATAGTTAATTGAATTAATTGTTCATTGTTAGAAGAAAATAATTTGGAGATAAATCTATAATAAAAATATTTCTAGATTGTCACCCAACCTTTTCAGAAATTAAGGGTGGTTGGTGAATTTTTTACTTTACCACTTAAGTGGAAAATGCTGTAAATTTTGAAGAAAAATCAAAATAAAATATTGAGGGGGGAACTGAAAAAATAGGGATGGTAGGGAATGAGTTTGTAGGATATTTTTTATAATGGCCTAAGTTTTTGACCTGTTTATGTTGGGAAATCAGACTATTTCTCATGACTGGGAGATCACTTTGATCTCCAGTGGTCTATTTTTGGTAAGACCGGTATCAGAATTAGAAAAAAAAATTATAGAATCTATTAGGGATGGCAATTTCACATATATACTGTAACCGGTTATTCGGGAAAATCTTCCGACCGATTAATCGGTTAATCGGTATTTGATGAAATATTGAGTATTTTCCAGATAATATGAATAAATAATCAAATTTGTTTCTCTGTTTCGTGGTGTACATCGGGAAAGGGATACACAGAAAAAAATTTTATAAGCTGGCCATTTAATACTTTCCAATCATTGTCTCAGGAAAATGCTCCTGTGATATTCTATTTTTATACGACCGCAAAAAAATTTTTGAGGTCGTATAATGGTATGATACTGGCGTCGTCGGTGGCGTCGTCGTCGGCGTCTGTAGACACTTCGTTTCCGTGCGATAACTTAAGTTCTGGTTGACGAATCTTTATGAAATTTTAACACAATGTTCCTTGGCACAAAGTGAAGACTGGGATTGCTTTTGGGTATTGTAGCCCCTCCCGTTTCTGAAAAAAGGGCCAAAAAGGGCCAAATTGGGTGTTCTCATATATTAGGTTGTAGAATATTTATTATTTTTCAGATTTTTATGGGGTTTCTTTCAGTGTGCTCCTTATTAAATTTCAAATCAGCAGTATGTAAACAGATTTCACATCACACGTACGGTTCATGAGATAAATGGGGCCCTAACAGAGGGAATCCAAAAAAAATTTTTTTTTTAAATTTTAAGTCCGATTTTGATGCAATTTTTTTCAATGGATTCCTAATGAAAAATTAATGTAGTGCTCAATTATTAGATTTTTGTTAACTTGTTTCCTTTCCGAGCTATGAGGGTCTGAACGGGGCCAAAATTGCAAATTTGCAGATTACCTAAAATTTTTATTTTTCATCGGATTTCGATGGGATTTTTTTCTTTGGATTCCTCTTGATATAAGCTTTCAGTAGTATGTCAACGGATTTAGTGTAGCTCTTACCGTTTCCGAGCTATAAGGGGCCTAACGGGGACATTTGCAAATTTGCAGATTACCTAAAATTTTTATTTTTCATCGGATTTTGATGGGATTTTTTTCTTTGGATTCCTCTTGATATAAGCTTACAGTAGTATGTCAACAGATTTAGTGTAGCTCTTACCGTTTCCGAGCTATAAGGGGTCAAAGGGGCCAAAACTGCAAAATTTGCAGATTACCTAAAATTTTTATTTTTCATCGGATTTCGACAGGATTTTTTGCTTTGGATTCCTCTTGATATACGTTTTCTGTAGTATGTCAACAGATTTAGTGTAGCTCTAACCGTTTCTGAGCTTTAAGGGTTCAAAGGGGCCAAAACTGCAAATTTGCAGATTACCTAAATTTTTATTTTTCATTGGATTTCGATGGAATTTTTTTTTTATTCCTCTTGATATAAGCTTTCAGTAGTATGTCAATGGATTTAGCAAAGGCTCTTACCGTTTCCGAGCTTTAAGGGGTCAAGGGGCCAAAACTGCAAATTTGCAGATTACCGAAAATTTTTATTTTTCGTCGGATTTCAACAGAATTTTTTTCTATGGATTCCTCTTGATATAAGCTTTCATCAGTATGTCAATGGATTTGGCGTAGCTCTTACTGTTTCCCAGCTATAAGGGATCAAAGAGGAATCATAATGAGTCATAAGGGCTAATATTATATATTCTGTAGTTTGTGTCCAGCTAATTACTGGGTCAATCTCCTTATTGTGTCCATCTAATTATTGTGTCAAGCTGTTTAATATGTCCATACTTACTTTAGAATTACACTTGTTCAAATTTCAGTGGTCAACATGCTGCGGTCGTATCATGCTGCGCTCAGCGTAGCCCTTTATTTTTCTTGGTTTATTATGCACATTTCAATCCATCATTACCTTTTTGTTCATTTTTAAAACTGACTGTACAAATGGGGTTATATAGTGGAATTACAAATTATGTTGATGTAACTTATAGTTTACTTTATTTTGTGTAGAGGCATGTCGAGTCCTCTAAGTAAGTGCTAAACCCCGGTGCTCAACACACGGGCATTATTATGTTCATAAATTTAATAATTTAAGCATATAGATTCTGTTATATAACAGTACAAATGTACATTATAATTAAATATTTTGTTAATTTACGTTAACTCCATTATCTCGATAGGTTGATAATTAGCAAATTAAGTAAGCTTATTAGACTTCAGTAAAAAACACTAGGATAGGACTGAAAATTTAAAAGTAATTATTAAATAAACTGTTATATAAACAACGTGTCAATAAATTGGTCTTTGATATTTATCCAATCAATTAAATAAATGAAAATACCGATGTCTGATTGTACACATAACAGTATACAACTAAAATAAATTTTTATGCCGAGTACTAGAATACCAATTTTGCTAACCGGTTACAACCTATTCGACTGATTAACCGAGTAACCGGTTACTCGTTGCCATCCCTAGAATCTATCCTTTCAAGTCATTGGTTATCATAGTTCTACTGTAGAAAGAGATAAGCATCAAACAAAAGTCAAGCTTTCTGACAAATAACTTTTAAATCATATAAACTTACTATGATTGCTGATGACTAGAGTTATGTCCCTTCTGACTTACAACTATATAAAGTATATATATCTCTTTTTCAGACTCCGATTATTACAGTTACAGAGAACAAATTGTCGTATTTTATACTTTCCTAAAGAAGTTTTTGTACAAGTAAGTGTTGTTTTGATTAAATGAACACCAATGAATTTAATTTATACCTGTCATTTGTCCTTTTAGAATGGAGAAAATGTCTTCTCTTTAAAAAAATATGAAAGGTGATTTGGCCAGAAGATATGATGAAAATGTATATGTGCAGGGATGATGCAACTATATAATTTAGGGTTGCCAGGCACTCATGTTCTCCCATGGCCATGACTTTATCAACTTTTTCATTTCAAATATTTTATTGAATATAAATGTATTCAATGGGATCGGATAACAGGCATAGCCTATATATATCCTCTCCCTACAAGATGGAACATACAACAATATATACATATATATATAAATATATAGGAGATACATTTGACACAAATATATTTTTCAGATATTTGCAAGTCTAATAACAGCGAACAAATATAAATTATTAGAGTATAAGATGAAACATTTCTTAGAATTTATGTATCTGTATATATCTTGAAGTATATTTTGAATATTTAATGGAGGAATTAAAATGGTTTGTAGCCCATCAAGGATTTAATAATTGAACTATTTTTTTTTAAATATAATTTTAATGATTATTTTATTTTTTATATAAATCAGGCAGAATGAATCCAAAATGGGATGAAAGATAAATAAAAATTGAGAATAAACAACTAGGGAAAAAAGATAAACAAACAAAACAAAAAGAAATGACATTTGAAACTTGCTGTTAGGGATGATGACATCAAACACTTTGATAAATAATAATGTAACTAAATCAACTTTAGTATATTATGGCTATTAATGATTCCTTGCCTCTTATTATTTTCCATGATGAATATGTACTTGCAGGTTACCAAGCAACTTGAGGAAAGAAGATGAAGAAACAGTAGAAAGAATTGTCTCCCTTTTACACAGTACAGTCATGTATATAGATAGACTTAGTGATGTGAGATATGATGTCACATTATCAGTAAGTTTGATTTAACAAAAACAAATAAAGTTATGGGCATCACAATTAGCAATATCATTTTGAATCTCAGGGTGTCCATTACTTCTCAAAGGACTACACTAGTTTTCGGCAAAACATCAGAAATTTAACATGAATGAATTTTGTGATACTTTGATGACAGTCAGTGTCTGTATTTCATTTTAATATGATGAAAATCAATATTTTATTTCAGTTGCTTTTATGGACCTTTTTAAGAATTTATTTTGCAAATTGATACCTTTACAGAAAAAAANAAAAAAAAAAAAAAAAAAAAAAAAAAAAAAAATCTTTAAACTAATTGATTTTGGGGTCTGTGTAGTTGCAGAAATAGATTTATTTCTTTCAACTTTTGATCTACCTACAGTCTGAACTTTAATTTTGCAGTTAGTTTCATTCTTAAACAACTCCAGAATTGTATTTAAAAATAAAATAACTTAATTCCTCTACTATTGAGTAGCTATCACATATATTTTTCATTTGAGTGACTAGAAATGTATTGTATATCCAATGTTTAATAAAAGTTTACTTCTTGACTTACTTAACTTGACATAAGCCTTTTCACTTCTCTGAGATGCGGAAGAGACCTCTCCACCATTTTCGATCCTTTGATTGTTGGGGTATTGTATTCCAGCTATGTCCCATTTCCCCCATTCAAGTATAATTTAGACAATCTCAACTGGCACTTATCATTTTCATAGGTATGTTAACAGGGCATCTGTGTTTTATATACAGATTTTCTAGTTTCTTTGATAAAAACTTTATTTACATTTAATGAATGTTACTTAGACACCCTAATTTAATACAAATGTAAATATTCGATGAACAGAAACACTGATACTGATTTAACTGTTTTAAGTAATCTTTTATTAGGCTACAGAGTACTTATGACACACTTAAAAAAATTGAAATAAGGAAAGAGTAATATTTTCATACCTGGCCACACTGAAATAGGAAGGGGAAGGGGTATATATTATATATCCATTTATGTGTCCATCAGTTAATGGAAGTTTTTTGACTGATAACCCGGAACAAAATTACATGCTGTCTGCAGGCATGGTATTCAAGTTATTTCTTCAAAGCCAACTCAGGTTCAGTGTGAAAGTGTTTCTAAAATTATACCCGCTTAAACTTAAAAAAATTGTGAAAATGTTGGTAGGGTACCATGCAATACACCATTACTATTATTCTTAAAACTGGTTCTGAAATCATGTAGTATCAACATATCAAAATATTAAAAATAAACATAAAATATCAAAATATTAAAAATAAACGCAAAAATATCAAAATATTAAAAATAAACATAAAATATCAAAATGTTAAATGAACATAAAATATTAAAAATGAACATAAAAAATATTTTAGGTTTATTCCAGAAAATAGTCTCCACAGGGCAGAACGCCAAGGAATTAATATATTGTGGGTGGGGGTAAAATTACAAATCACTTTATATATAACATGCATACTCGTCTTAATCTGTTGATGATACGCCTTACTTTCATGTGCATTCTGCCCCTGGGAGAAATTTTTTAATGGAATAGACCTTTTTATTTTCAGACATCTACATGTGATTTTCACAGATTCCATATGAATTTAGATATTTACTGGAACACAGTTGAAATACTTGTACTTTTAGACAGGAAATATACAGGTTAGTTTCAAATTTTTAAATCGCCTCAACGAAAGTGAGGGGGACTATTGGAGTACCCCCGGCGTCCGCGTCCTCGTCTGCGTCTTCGTCCGTGTCCGCATTTAGGTATATATCTTAGTAACTATGAAGGGTAGGGTCATCAAACTTTGTGTATAGATGCATCTTGCGCAAACTAACAGCCTCCTGGAAAAATAGGTCTCTTTGACCTATATTTTCTGCTTGACTGGCTTTCATTTAATTTTAGGTCCGAGTTGATATCTCAGAAACTGTACTTGGTAGGATCATCTAACCTTGCATGTGCATGCATCTTTGGGGGTAGGTCAGCATCCAGGCAAAATTAGGTCAAAGTGACCTATATTTTCCGCATGATCAACTTACATTCAAGTTTACGTCCAAGTTCAGACATTCAAGTTTATGTCCGAGTTCAGATCTAAGTAACTGTACATGGTACAATCAACTTACCTTGCATGTACATGCATCTTTGGGGGTAGGTCAGCATCTAGGCAAAATTAGGGCACTTTGACCTATATTTTTCGCATGATTGACTTACATTCAAGTTTAAGTCCGAGTTCAGATCTAAGTAACTGTAAATGGTAGGATCATCTAAGCTTGCATGTGCATGCATCTTTGGGGGTAGGTCAGCATCCAGGCAAAATTAGGTCAAAGTGACCTATATTTTCCGCATGATCAACTTA